>OVAX01000255.1:2962-98509 GCA_900406405.1 Lepidium africanum | reverse complement strand
TAGTTGGTTCAGGAATTTCATCAAACACCTTCTGGGTGTGGAAATTCCCAGAATCTAATCTTAATTGATCAAAGAGAAATTAGCATTAAGAACACTAAAATATAAGAGATCTATGTAAAACTAGGCTTAAGCATCCAGTAGACTAAGAATTCTTCTCTAATCTAACCCATCCTTAAGAACCCTAGAAATCTACTCATAATCCATAAACAAAGGTAAAATCAGAGAAAATGAGACAAGGATCATAATCATAAAGCAAGACAAATATAAACAAGATTGATTTGGAAACTGAAATTGCATTCAAAAACTAAAAATGGAAGAGTTTTGATCTGGAAATTACAAAGGATAGAATGAAAATCAGTTCTAACACAAAAGAGGTATAAAACGTGGATTATGGCTTCTGAATACCAAAGAGGGGTATTTATACCCTTAGTAACAAAACCCTAAAGAGTCAAAGTCAATAAAAACATAAAGTTCATTCGACTTCACTAAGCGACTTCACCTCCGAGGGTGAGTCGGATAAAAAATATGTGATTCAGCTGCTAACTCATCAATCTTCCTATCATACTCAGCTCTAATTGGTTCCTCAAGGCGAATTACTCTGACTCGGCCACGTGACTTCACCAACCGACCCGAGTCAACATCAATTATGGCACATTCTCACTGACTCGGAAACATGACTTCACCAACAGACCCGAGTTGGCCACCTGACTTCACCAACAGACCCGAGTTGGCCACATGACTTCACCAACAGACCCGAGTTGGCCACCTGACTTCACCAACAGACCCGAGTTGGCCACATGACTTCACCAACAGACCCGAGTTGGCCACCTGACTTCACCAACAGACCCGAGTTGGCCACATGACTTCACCAACAGACCCGAGTTGGCCACCTGACTTCACCAACAGACCCGAGTTGGCCACATGACTTCACCAACAGACCCGAGTTGGCCACCTGACTTCACCAACAGACCCGAGTTGGCCACATGACTTCACCAACAGACCCGAGTTGGCCACCTGACTTCACCAACAGACCCGAGTTGGCCACATGACTTCACCAACAGACCCGAGTTGGCCACCTGACTTCACCAACAGACCCGAGTTGGCCACATGACTTCACCAACAGACCCGAGTTGGCCACCTGACTTCACCAACAGACCCGAGTTGGCCACATGACTTCACCAACAGACCCGAGTTGGCCACCTGACTTCACCAACAGACCCGAGTTGGCCACATGACTTCACCAACAGACCCGAGTTGGCCACCTGACTTCACCAACAGACCCGAGTTGGCCACATGACTTCACCAACAGACCCGAGTTGGCCACCTGACTTCACCAACAGACCCGAGTTTGCCACATGACTTCACCAACAGACCCGAGTTGGCCACCTGACTTCACCAACAGACCCGAGTTGGCCATATGACTTCACCAACAGACCCGAGTTGGCCACCTGACTTCACCAACAGACCCGAGTTGGCCACATGACTTCACCAACGGACCCGAGTTGGCCACCTGACTTCACCAACAGACCCGAGTTGGCCATATGACTTCACCAACAGACCCGAGTTGGCCACCTGACTTCACCAACAGACCCGAGTTGGCCACATGACTTCACTAAATCTTCTTGACTCGACCTCCCACTCTTGCATTTAGGCCGAGTCAACCATAAAATCTTGCAAAATACTCTTGACTCGGTCTCTAACTTGGGTATTTAGGCTGAGTCTGTCATAAACTCTTGCCAATCTTCCATCCTTGCTCACTTCTTGCATAATATCATCACCAATGTGTCCAAAAACTCTTGTAAAAACACCAAAATGCACAATGTATGCAATGCAAGTGCAAACAATGCAAATAAACCAAAAAGAGCTCTAAAATAATGAGTATGCTATGAATATGGATGCAAAATTAACTATATTAGAGTTGTGAAAGATGCTAAAATGTATACACATCACTAAGACGAAGGATAAACTCGAGTTCAAGTCGTCTCCCTGAATCCTTCTTCCACTCGTTGTTACACCACAAAACTCGAGTGCTATATCCAGCAGCTGCATCTCTCCAAGGTTCAGCGGTGATGTCGAAGGCCAATCATAGAAGAGATTAGCTATTGCTCTCCTTGCATAGCGAATGACAAGATTTCTGATCCAAGTCCCTTTGCTCCTAGATGGGACGAAGACCGGGTTCCCAATCAACATGTTCCAAACAGCATCTAGTTCTTCACCCTCTATGCTTGGATAGCCCACTTCTCCAGCCTGAAACCAAACAAGTCATCCAATTACTTGAAGGTAATTTTGTAGTTTCGACCATTTACCTTGAAGGTGATATATCCTGGTCCATCTCTCTCGAGTAAGGCTGCTGACCTTGTAACATATTCCTAGACTTCTACAGTGGCCAGAAATTACATCGTCACATCTTCATATAAATTCAAGACCATGGACATGAATTTGGTCAATCCGCAGCTTTCAAACACCCAATCTTCATCTTTAGCAATCTGCAGCCTTTCCATCGTAGGCTGCAGCAGTAGATTGATCCCTTCATACCCATCATTTTAAGTGCTTCATATGCTTTTTCTGGAGTGACCTTTTGCTTTTGAGCTCGATGCCTCCTTGCAGTATATTTTTCCTCTAGTAGTACACGAGTTTCCTCCTCTGAGTATCCATTTTCCAAGAGTTCATAGAGGTCTCTCTGAAATTCTGTTTTTGGCTCATTTCTACTTCTGCTCCCGGAGTCATCTCTTTCTTCCACGTCCATAAGCGGCCATTGCGTCTCAGCTCCGTCACCTTCCTCCTTTGAACTTACTTTAAGTGTTTCCCCTTCACTCTCTTCGGGGTCTGCAACTCCTTTCCCCTTCTCATCTGAGTAACCTCCCATATTCACGCTTCCAAAACATATCCCTTCCTTGATCGAGATCCCCTCAACATTTCTACTATGTTTACTCAAGCAACTCTTCAGTCTTTAGCCAATGAGCTGGAACTAGACTTACTTGTTTTGGGAAGCTGCGGTTGTATAAGAGCTTGTGGTACCACTTTTGATTCAGGGGCTGCAGGTTCCTCCTCTTCACTGTTATCGTGAACAACATTCTTCCTACGACCTCTGATTTGTTCTTTTATTCTACCCCAAATGAACTCATCATCCAACGGATGGCTAAAACTTCCAGTGGCCTTTCCACTAGCCTTAGCAGCAGCTCTGGCCTCTCTTTCAGCTTCCTTAGCCGCCTTAGCTTCCTTTTTCTTGCGGGCAGCTTCTTTCTTATCCCGATTATAAATTCTCATCATAGCTTCCATTCAGATTAGAGATGTAGTCTTTTTTGTATTATACCTGCTAGACATATCTTGAAAGTGTATGGAACTGAAATGGGACATATGTTCTTTGGCTTAGAAAGTGCAGCTCGTAGGCCCTGCTTGCTGTAGAGGAGGCAACTAGCTGAGTCACAACACAAAACTTATGCTTCTAAACTCCAAACCTTCCAACTCGCCAAGGTAACTCGCAGGATATGGCGAGTCGTTTATGATTCGCATAGAGTTTTCTCTTGACTCGCCAACTAGACTCGGGCTGGACAGGCGAGTGGTGTGTGAGAACTTCAGAACCACGGCCCAGATGACCCTAACTCGCCAAGCAAACTCACAGGATTAATCGAGTCAAAACTCGCTAGCAGAATTTCTTTCTCAGATTTTTAGAGAGTTGTTTGCCTTAGCGAAATAGAATGAAGTAGATGGTGTGAAGAGCAATTGTGTGTTCCACTCACTTATACATGCGAGTTGGAGTGTTGAGTGGGAGACAAATTCTGCCAAAAGGAGCCAAAAGTGAGTCCCACTCAAAGCCATTTGCTACTCGCCAATACCACCTTCATTTTCGTCCATTCCTTTTTTCTTGTTGGTTCTTGGCCATAAAAACCTTAACCCACTCTTCTAGAAGCTCTAGTTAATTTGACTCGCCTAGTTCACTCTCCACCATGGTTGAATCATCTCAATCAGCCTTCTAGAAGCAACATTTTGGGCCTACTCACTTGTGGGCCGAGTAAGTTTTGTTGAATCTACATTCTGGCCCAATAATTCATCCTACTCGCTGGCTCAACTCGTTGCTGCTCTGAGTTACTGCTCATCTGGCCCAACAAGTTCCAACTGATCCATACAACTATTCAGTGACTATCCCGAGCTTTGTTGATCTAATTTCCTGTGCGAACAAAGACATTCAAGCAAGAAACAAATATATATGGATAAATTTTAGTATGAATCAACCAACACTTAATCCATTTAACCATCAATCAATTCCCAGAGTTAAGCATAAGGTTTATTATGCGATCATAGTTATAAAACAGAAGATATTAGGTGATGTATTTGAGTGAGTAAGTAGGATTAACAATGGGGGATCATTAGATTATGCTTCAAGATAAGTCCCTATGCAATCACACACTCAATACGTCATCGGAAAAGATACTGGTTTATGTGGCCCGAGTCAAGTCAACGAAAGGGTCAAACGCTTGTCACAACACTTGACTCGGATCCCTGACTCGCTGGTTTGGCCGAGTTACACATCTTCTTCTATTCTGTAAAATTTGGTACTCGCCTAGTGAGCGAGCTGGAATAGCGAGTGCTATGTCTAAAGGTGTTGGGAGTTGAACTTGACCTCCTTAGAGCTTAACCTGAGAGTACCATGTTTATAACCACAAATGCATCATACTCATAATAAAGCAAAAACAAAAACAAAGCGATAAAAACTTAAAACGAAACTATATACAAAGGATATGCTTGGGACTTCCTCCAAAGTGAGCTCATTTAGAGTCTCAAGCTCGGCTCTTCACACTCTTCAGATTAGTGTGGTATTGGGAGAGGAACCAGAGTTCCCTCCTCTCCATTCTCAGCTCCAATACCACCATTTAGCTCAATCACAGTGAAACTTTGGCCTTCAATTGTTGGCCTTCTTGATTCTCTATTCAGATCAAACTCCATCCTTATGTCACGACCAAATTCATCTCAATTGTCCTGTTCTTCACATCTATTATTGGTCTAATTGATGCTAAGAATGGTCTACCCAATAGCAGTAGATCCTGCTGTTCTTCATCCATGTTTATCAGAATGAAGTGTGTAGGCACTTCCACATGTCCTATCTTGATGGGAAGGTTCTCCAACAGTCCATGTGGTGATCTTGTGGATTGATCAGCTAGGATGAAAGACATCTTGCAAGACTTATAGTTGTTGAAACCCAGCCACTTAGCTATAGCGAATGACATCAAGCTTATAGAAGCTCCTAGATCACACAACCCTTTCTCGAAGTCAAGATGACCCAATAAGCATGACAAAGTGAATGTTCCTAGATCCTATAGCTTTCTCAACAATACCTTCGCTTCAGCAACAACTTTACACTCATAGCTCTCTATATCCAACCCTTCTACTGAGTGAACTCTCTCCTTGACTGCTTCTTTCAAGAATTTCTAATACTGAGGGATTAGTGCAAACGCATCCAAAAGTGGTATCTTCAGCTCAACCTCCTTCATTTGCTTCTCAAAAAGCTCTCTATATTTTTGTGTTTGATCCTTCTTGAGGCGTGCAGGGACGGGTGATTTACCTTTCTCCAAAGGTTGGACGATTGGTGCACTTGGAGCTGGTGAAGCAAAAAAATTTGGAGTGTTAGAAGGCTCCACTCGCTGTGGATGGCGAGTCACACCAGCGAGTAGGGTTTCAGATGTCCGTTTTCAGCGTTTTTCTCCTCTCCTTCTTGAACTACACTGTCCTCAGTGTCTTTGATAGCTTCAGTTCGCGTGGGGAGCTCTCTACCACTGTGGAGAGTGATGGATTTGGCAGTGTATTCTTTAGGATTCTGAACAGCTTTTCTTGGTAGCTGTCCCTGTGTCTTCATTGTTGAAGAAGCTTGCTGGCTCTCAACATACTTAAGCCTGGCATTTAAAGTCTCAAATTTGCAGTTCAAATCATTATGTGAAGTATCAATCTGTTGATGGACCTCTACAAAATTCTTGGTGAACTCAGCAGCTTGAATGGTTTGGCTTTGTCTAATTTGCTGAAGAATCTCCATGATATCTGGTGAATCCTTCTGTGTAGGCGCTGAAGCTTGAGTCACACCTGGTGCTGGCTGGAAGCTCTGATGGTACTGGTTCTTAGGGATCTAAGCTTTTGTAGCTTTGGGTGGATAGAGTTGATCCTGAGGATTTTCCACATTGGTGTTCTTATAGGAGAGATTTGGATTTTGCTCCCAATTGTTCCATTGTTTTGGACCTCCCTGATTCTGCATGAAACTAATCTCAGCAACCATCTTATCCTCCCCTTCTTGAACTTGTTCGTCCTCCACTAGATGAACTTGCTTGTGATGAACCATTAGCAGCTTATCTAACTTATCATTCAAAGTCTTCAGCTCCTTCCTGCTAACCATGTTTGAATCACCTGATCTTTGCTCAGTCCTATCATAGTCTTCTCCATATTGGCCATCAGCAAGTGCCAAGTTCTCAATCAACGTTCTACCTTTTTCGACCTCTTGATTCAAGAAGTTGCCATTGCTTGCAGTGTTAAGAAGCATTTTGATCTTAGGATGAACACCAAGATAAAATTAGCTAAGGATGGACTCCTCAGAAAGTCCATAATGTGGGAATTGGGACTGATAAGTCTTGTATCTCTCCCATGCCTCAACAAATGATTCAATACCAGATTGAGCGAAATTGGATACAGAATTTCTTAGCTTTGTAGTTCTTGAGCTGGAAAAGAATTTGGCAAGGAATACCCTCTTGCAATCAGCCGAAGTAGTGATGAGTCCCTATGGTAAGTGCTTCTCTCATAGATGTGCTTTATCCCCAAGTGAGAAGGGAAAAAGCCTTAGTTTAAGTGCATCCTCAGAAACGCCATTGATCCTTGTTAAACCACACAACCTCTCAAATTCATCCAAATGGTCTAATGGGTCTTCAGAAGGCAAACCATGAAACTTGTTGCCTTGAATCATAGTGATCAGCCCACTCTTGATCTCAAAATTATTGTTTGGGATCACTGGAGGTTGTATTCCTTGCCTCTGAGTATGGATGCTAGGTGCATCTCCAGCTCCAATACATCGAGGTCGACGAGCTTGTGGTGCAGGTGGTGGATCAACTAGTGTTGAAGGATTAGTATTGGTATTGGTAGAGCCATCCGGTGTTGTGTTCTCATTCATCTCGTCCTTTTGTACCTGATTACCAACCCATAAATGTGGACGTCTGTGAATATTATCAACCAACTCAACCAGATTCTGATCTCCTTGAGACCTAGTATGCATGTACTCAGGAAATCAGCATAAAAACAGTCAACTCGCTGTGTAGTAGGCGAGTAGAGTAGGCAAGTAGGTAGCTAGCGGTGCAGAATCGCTGTAGATGGCGAGTATACAGTGCGAATCAGCTTCTACTGATGGACTACTCGCTGTAAGTGGCGAGTAGGTGGTCTGAGTGAGTTTGGAAACGTATCAAAAATAGAGTGAATGATGTCAAAACCCAGAAAACTCTAAAAATACCAGAACCTTATCCTATTGATCTAATAAAAACCAACTGTAAACTCAAAAATCCTGATTTGGCAATGGCGCCAATTTGATAACAGGCAATTTGATAACATGGCTTTTAAACCCGCTATGTTATTAAATCCTTATAGCATATAAGGTTATCGAACCAACATGATGATTTTTAGCAGTCAATAATGCTATTAGATATTAGTTCAAGCCATTATCAAACAAGAGTGATTCGATTCTAGATGAAATATTAAGCAAGTGCTAAATCAAAACAGAGCAACCTAAAATAGAGCAATCTAAAAACAGAGAATTGGTAGAAAAATAGAGCAAGATGAACAAGAGCTATAAGGTGCAAATCAAGGGTTCATGAGGAGATAGGGGTAATCGATTTCATTAAAATCATAGTTATCTACTCTTATCCAGCAATCTAACAGGGTGATTTTGAGCTATAGAAACTCTGAATCAAGCATTCAAACCATTCTCATGGACAATGAACTCTCAGTTTGAGATTGACCAAAACCAAATCTCTTGGTGATCCAAACCAGATTGGCATTAAGAAAAGACTATAATAAGCAAATCAACACTCCAAACAGCAATATCTGTTGAAGGAGCAGTAAATCTTAGATTAGAACTGAAATTGGCATTTTATCAAACACTTAGTGGGTGTTTGTTGCCTTAAGTTCATGTTCCATTTGATCAAGTTGAAACAAGCATTAAGAACATTTAATCTACCAGAATCTGAGCAATACTAACCTAAACAAGAGGGACTACCATGATTCCACCTAGATCTAACCCATCTCCTCACTAACCCTAAGGAAATCTACTAACTAATCATGGTGAGAAACACAAACCCAGAAATAAAAGAGAAAGACATAGAGAGAATCAGCATTAAAAACTAAGCAACTTTCATTAAACAACCATAGACATTGATTCAGCTCATAATCCAAGATCTTACACCAAAGAAGCAAATAAAACTAAGAACAAGAGAAAAATCTGGCTATTTGATCTTACCAAAAGAGGTAAAAAACCATAATTGGGTTTTTGGGGGCTAAAGGGGTATTTATAGCCCTCTTACATTAGACCTAAAGTTGGTTAACGCAAAAAAATAATAGTCAAAGAAGTGAGCTACTCACATGTGCAGGCGAGTGATGAGGTCAAGTCATGTGTTTGTGAGTCCTGGGACAGGCTCACTCGCAGGAGCAGTTGAGTCACTCCAGCGAGTGGCCTTCGCCTGGCAGAGTTGAAACTTCCTCAGCAACTGCTCGCCTAAGACAATGAGTAGAGGCATCGAGTTATCTTTCCTGAGTTGAAAATATGGCTTCACTCGCTTTGGTCACGTGAGTAGACAGTGAGTCAATCCTCTTCTTCATTTGCAGCCTCTTCTGATCCAAGTCTTGCCTCCAATCCGATCCTCCCCTTGCCTTTGGTTCGAAAGCACTCCAATTTGCTCCAACAAAGCTCCTGAAACACTCCAATGCGATGCAAGTGCAAAGTATGCAAATGTGGACCTAAAAGACTCTAAAGTGATGCTAATGCAAGGGATATGGATGCAAAATCGAATGATTAATGAACTTAAAAAGGACTAAAATGTAGACATATCACAAAGTATTTCTTCTGCTAGGTCATTAGTATCTAAAGGAATCATTCGGAAAATTGGTGATGGTAAAACAATCAAGATCTGGAAAGACCCGTGGATACTAGATATTGTTCCTCGGCTCGCATCTAATTTAAGCCTGAATTTGTTTCCTGATCTGACTATAGACGAGTTCATTGATCATAGATCTGGACCATGGAAAGAAGTCGTAGTTCGTCAATACTTTTAGCCTAGAGATGTCCAACTAATATTGGGAATCCCCATACCTCGGTGCAGAGACCCGATTATTGGGGTTGGTATTTTACTAAAACAGGGCGATACTCTGTCAAGTCTGGATATCAAACTGAATAATCTTTTTCCCTGCTAGAATTTGGAAAATTTGGTCCATATTTGCAAGCTTTGCATAATAAAATTTTGAAACTGGATTGCCCAAATAAAATAAAACATTTTGTTTGGCAAACCTTATCGGGTTGTATTGCAGTAAAGCAGAATCTGACTCATAGAGGAATTAATTGTGATACTAAGAGGAGTTCTCGAGGCTAAGTTCTTTATTTCTCAATCTCTCTTTTTCTGTTATTCCAAGATATCTAAATCATAAACCTAACACTCTCGCCCATCGTGTAAGAGAGAATGCTTATGATTTATTGTTGTAACGCTTTACCCTCGTGGTTTATTCTAGTATAATCTACCGTTGACAAAAAAAAAGTTAAGTTCATTAATTTCTCTACATAACTGATCATTTGAATTACATATTATTTGATAATAACATGTCATTTAATAAAAATATGATTTATTTTATATTACATATTGTTTAATAATTATGTAGTTTACTTGATACTCTCTTTTTTTTTTTATTAGTTGATGTTTTAGAATAAGTTTTGTTTTTTTAGTTGATTTTTTAATTTTTCTATGTAAAATTTATTGTACTTTTGGTAGTTTTGACTATTTAAATTCTGCAGATTGATTTGTGATTGGTTAAAATATTTTGGAATTTGTGATAAACTATATTTTCTTTAGAAAAAAATAAAACAATTAATGATTTCTTAATATGTGTGAAAAGTCTATGACATCAACTATAAAAAAAAGAGGGAGTATCACAAAGCATTTAATTATAAGGGGTATTATCTTGAGCCCACTCACTTTCAAAAATACTATTTTGCTTTATTCAATTATTAAAAGAAAATAGTATTTTTGAAAAATAGTATATTGAAAAAGCATTTATTAAAATTTCTCTAATTATAATTTAATTTATAATTCCATAATTTTTTTCGTCAATTTAAGAATTCATTAAACCAATTCCACTAATGTAGAGAGAAATTTACACGAGAAAAATTGCGAGTATTTCCTTTGGCAAAACAGGATAGGGAATCTGCTCGGTGATTCAACAAACGAAGAATAAGATAAAGAGAAAATTGACGGAATCTTGATGCGGTCAACAAACCAAATACATCAACAAACTCTCAAGTTGCTAAGCCAGACTCAAGAGATGGACTTCAACAACCCCTATCCATTGACCATGAGGACATATGAGCACTAATCAAGGCTTTCCAAACAATCCAAAGAGAACCAAGCTACGAATTTAATTTCTATGGATTCTTCATCAACCAGCTAACTACTCAAAGTTAAATCATCCCAAAAGAATTCAGGAGGTGAACGTTATGGATTTTAGAATTTGGCCCTTCTGCGATAAGGCCGTTTTGCCCGACAACGCAAAATATCGAGCAATACAGACCAGCTCAGGTGAGGCTTTCACTCAAGATCACTTGGAGAATATTCTTGGGCCTTTTGTGGATTTAAAAAGACCAAGAACGCTTGAAACCACCACCAGATCCTCTAGATTCGCTCCAATTACGAAGATGGTTTGATTCGGTTCTATTTATGGCAAGTTGGAGCTCCACTTATCTTAAGGACCTTCAGAATTATCTTGGCGACTAGAAGAACTTCTTAAACACCTAGAGACTCTAGAAAACATCTTGTTATGCACCAGCATCCAGGGAATTAGGTGAATCTTCTCATTTATGCACTTTTTTTTATGGACGCATTCACACTTGGAGCTTAAAACCACCAACGGCTAGTTACCTATCATGACTGATGTGTTTTGGAAGCTTCATACATCAACTACAATACACCTAGACACCTTAGTTTCGGCCCCAAACTCTCAAGACACAAGCACAACTTAACATTCCATATTTTGGCCGATTTCCTCATTATTGTCCAACAGCTAGTTTGTGATTCATGCTATGATTTCTTTCTTGTTTCTACTCTTTTAGAACGTTAGTATACTCATGTAAGAGCTCTATATAAAGCTCATTTCGTCCTTTGTAGAAGGTGCCTCTTAATCAAGATTAATAGAAGAATTTTGTTCTCTTTCAAGTGAGTTTTCCTTGAAGCATTGTCCTTTTCTTTAGATTTAAGTGTGTGATTCACTTAGCTCTTTAGAAACAGCGTCTTAGCTTATTTGTGTGATTCAAACAATCTATTTCATACACCGATTGAGAGAGTTAATCAACCTCCATCACCACCTTCGTTCCACCTTCCGCAAGGCTAAAGCTTGGAATCTCTTGATCATTGAATGATCCTTAAGTTGGAGTGATTCCAATCTTACATCATTTACACCTATAACATGTTAGTTCATTCAAAAGTTTTGGACTAGAAGTAGGAAACTTACCTTCACTTGATCTTCGTTGTGGTTCAAGTGAGGGTGGAGTGATTGACTTTTGTTGAGCTGCCTTTATACGAACTACTTGCTCAGCTATTATCATTTGTAAAGAAACCTTTGATCACTGATTTACCACCTCTTCTCTACTGTTGGACCATAATTGACCACCTCTTCTCTGGAGAGCCCACTTTATGATTCGACCCAATATATGGATTTCACAGTATATCTACAGTTTTGTTATAGTAATGCCAACCCCAATAATCGTCTCATTCTCTCCATTAAATTGGGATTCCTAATATAATATCCACATCCTCTTGGGCCATAAACTGACGAATTAATGTTGTTCTCCAGGCTTGTATCTTGGAATCAATTAATTGAACCACCGTTAAATCAAGATATATATTTGGCCCTAAACCATTAGCTGATCGCGGTACAACATCTGTTATCCATTGTTTATGCCATACTGAAGTAGTTTTTCTATCGCCTCTTCTTTTAATCATACCTTTACTCACTAGAGATCTTGCAGAAATAATGCTCCTCCATCCGTATAATAGTGAACTTATATTTACTGGATCCATAGGACTTACATCCTTAAAATATGTTCCCTTCATAAGTTTTGCAAACAAAGAGTTTAGCCGCTTTATAATTCACCATAATTGCTTGGCTAATAAGGCACTATCGAATTCCTCTAAGCCTCGAAATCTCATGCCACCCTCCTTCTTTGATTTACATAATTTCTTCCATTTTAACCAATAATCTCCTTTAGTAATGTTCGTAATACCCCACCAGAAATCCGAAATAGCAGAATTTAGCTTGACAATCACAGATTTTGGTAGTCAATAACAGGACATTACATAAGTAGGTAGTGTTGTTAACACTGATTTGATTAATACTTCCTTACCTCCTTTCGATAAAAACTTATATGACTAGCTATTGATTCGTTCCTGTAATTTTTCTCTAACAAATGCAACCACTTTGATCTTTGACCTTTCCCCATGCTTTATAGTAGTCCAAGGTACGTACCCATACCACCGAACTTATGAATACCCAAAATATGGTGAATTTCCCTTTTGTTCTCCTGTAAAACTGAGTCTCCAAATTGAATAGAGGATTTCTCAAAATTTGATTGTTGTCCCGAAACTTTTTAATAATCCTTTAGGACCTGTAAAATTTTTGAAGCTTCGTTTTTACTAGCCTTACAAACAAATAAACTATCATCTACAAACAGCAAATGTGACATCGGAGGGCTCGAATGAGCTATCCTTGTCCCATTAATTTCTTTATGTACTTCCGCGTTACGTAAATTTGCCACTAACACCTTAGTACACAATATGAAAAGATATGGAGATAAATGATCTCCTTGTCTTAGTCCCCTTGGGGTTCTCCATTTAACAAAACCTCATATTCACAGTACTTAAACAGATCATGATGCCCTTAATTCAATTTTCATGGAAACCAAATTTCCCCAATAAATTTTCCACAAATACTCATTCCACTTTGTCATAAGTCTTACTCATATCCATTTTTATTGCCATAAATTTTCCTTTTATTAGCTTATTTGTCCTTAGAGCATGGAACATCTCTTGAGCTATAAGGATGTTATCGGTTTTATGCCTCCCTGAAAAAAAAGTCAATTGAGTCTCAGATATAATTTTTTAGCCCACATTACAAAGACTAATCAGTCTAAACTGACACATTTTTGTTGGTCTATTTGTCTTAGGGATTATGAAAATATTTGTCGTATTCAAAGAGGGTTCAAAAGTTTCCGTTGAATAATATCATTCACCATCCTCACAATATCGACCTTAACTATATCCCATGAATTTTGGAAAAATAAGGACGTCATCCATCCGATCCTCGTGCTTTTTCCGGATCCGTCAGAAACACTGCTCGCCTAACCTCTTCCTCTTTTGCTATAGCCAGTAAAATTTTGTTTTCATTATCTGATATCACCGAATTTATACCACTTAGAATATCCTCCATATCAATTGTTCTTGATGCTGTAAACAAATTAGAAAAGTACTTCACTACTTTAGATACTATATCATCATCTTTAGCAACCCAACTCCCTGAATCTGTATACAAACCTACAATTCGATTCTTTGCTCGTCGTTGTTTGGTTTGAGCATGAAAAAACTTTGTGTTATTATCCTCTTCTCGTAACCATTTATTTCTGCTTTTTTGTTTCCAGTATAGTTCTTCCTCTTTATAAGCGTTATATAAATCTCTTGAAACCTCTTGAATCTCCTTAGTATCTTCGGTGTCTTCATTTTTGTAATCCGACAACAATCTTTATAATTCGATAATTTTGATTAAATAGTTTCATGTTTTACCAACATTTGATATTCGTATTATAGACACTATTTTATATCAAAAATATAATTTTAAAATATTCATCTCAGTAAAACCAAGTAGTATATTATTTTTCTAAATTATGGAAATTTAATAAATATATCAAAAGAGTAAAACTTCATTTTCAAACTACAATCACATGGTTTACTATCGATCATCACAATTAATCTATTAATGATAATTTTTCAGCATTTTATGATAACGACACTAAATTTATATTTTTAGTTAGTTCTGCTAACAATTAATTAGATTTAAATATTTAGCTCTTGATAACTATCCTGAGGAGGGTGAACTTATTGAAATTGTCTCGGATATCCCTCTTTCAAGACAATCTGCCCGTCAAAAGAAAATTAATTGCAAAGCTAAGATTTTGAATCCTCTTCTTGATTGCACTACGTCTTCAGCTCATATGACTAGCACGCCGTCTACCTCAAAAGCTTCCTCTCAGAAGCATTGATGTCCCTTTTTTCTTGGACGTGGGTTTAATCAACCACGCAAACATGTTGTGCTTAAGAGTTGGGTTCAGGAATGTAAGCCTTATATTGGTTGTTTGCTTGAGACTCGGGTTTCTAAAGATGCTTGTAATTCTATTTTTGCCTCTTGTCTTCCGGGTTGGGATAAGATTACAAATTATGACCATCATCGTCTTGGTAGAATCTAGTTTTATTACTTTGATGATGTTCATGTTACTCTTCTCTCCAAAAATGCCCAACATATTGCTTGTAGAGTGTAGACTTTGGATTCTGGTTATACTTTTATTATTTCGGCCATCTATGCCTACAAGTTTATATCAGATCAGGAGCTTCTCTTGTCAGATTTATCAGCAGTTTGCTCTTCTTATTCTCACCTAAATCAGCCTTGGATTCTTTTGAGAGATTACAACGAGATTCTTGTTTCCTCTGAGCATTCTTGTTATATGGATTACAGTATTGATCAGTCCGGCATAAACTGCATTCAAGTTTTTGTCTCTTGTCTGGATCTCCCTTTTCATGGTCCATGTTTTACTTGGTGGAACAAGCGAGTGAAAGGTACTATTGGTAAAAGCTTGATCGTGCCTTAATAAATCTTGAGTAGCTTAATTGTTTTCCACACTCTTATGTTGAATTTTCCTCAGGTGGTACTTCTAATCATTCTCGTTGCCTAATCCATCTTACTCCTCCTTCAGGTTCTCGTCGTTAGCGGTTTTAATTATTCAATTATATTGCTTCACATCCTCGTTTCCTTACTTGTGTAGCTCAGTTTTGGGACCAGCCTATTCCTTTCTTTCATTCTCGTGCTGCTTTACATCTCTTTCACAAGAAATTTAAGCTCCTAAACCCCATTCGTCGTGAGTTAAATAAAACTCATTATGGGAATATTCCAATTCGGACAAATGTTGCCTATGAAGAACTTTGTCGTGCTCAAGAGGTTGCTCTAAATGATCCCTCTCCTTCTAATTCTCATTTAGCCGCGGATGCTTCCTCTCAACGGCACCATCTTTCTCACATTGAAGAATAATTTTTTCGCTAAAAGTTAAGAATTAAGTGGCTTAAAGATGGTGATCATAATTCCTCTTTCTTCCATAGAGTCGCTCAATCAAGGGCGGCTTGTAATGCTATAAAATCTCTTAAGACTGACTCAGGTTTAATTGTCATGGATATTGCTAACATTAAAAGAACTGCAGTTGATTATTTCTCCAGTTTTATGCAGTCATTGCCTGAACCAAATATGGTGATTCCGAATCTTGATAATTTTTTGGAATATGTTGCTCATCTGCTTCTTCTACTTTTCTTGTAGCCCCTATATCTCCCTCGGAATTCTAGTAAGCTCTCTTTTCTAATGTCTTCTTATAAGGCATCGAGACCGGATTGTTACACTGCATAATTTTTTAAAGCTGCTTGGTCAATTATTGGATCTAATTTTGATGTCGCTATTTAGTCCTTTTTCCTCTATGGTTTTCTTCTGACTGGAGTGAATGCTACTCTTTTGGCCTTAGTTCAGAAGCACTCTGTTGATGCTAAAATGAAGGACTATAGACCTTTTCTTGGTACAATCTTTTATACAAGGTTATCTATAAAATTTTATTAAACCGGTTAAATCTATTCTCCCTTTGGCCATTGATCTTAATCAAACTGCTTTTGTTAAGAAGAAATTGTTGCTTGAGAATGTATTACTTGATACCGAATTGGTCAAGGACTATTATAAGACTTCAATTTCTCCTAGATGCGCTATTAAATTTGACATTGCAAAAGTATTTAATAGCGTGAGTTGGAATTTTGTTGTGGTTATCCTCTAAACAATGCAGCTCCTAGATGTTTTTATTAATTGGGTGTATGTTTGCATCTCTACAGCCTCTTTTTCACTATCTATCAATGTTGATCTTGAAGGTTTCTTCTCTAGTTCTCGTGGCATAAGGCAAGGTTGCTCCATTTCACCTTACCTGTATGTTATCATAAATAATGTTCTCTCTCGGATGTTAAATGTTGCTGTGAGCCAAGGCAGTCTTGGTTTTCATCCGCTATGTAAGGAAGTTGGTCTTACTCATTTGAGTTTTGCTGATGATATTCTGGTTTTCTTGGATGCTTCTTCTCGTTCTTTACATGGTATTCTTTCAGTTCTTGCTAAGTTTGGTGCAATGTCTAGTCTTCACATTAATGTCTCTAAGTCAACTATTTTCGCTGCTAGAAGAGTTTCAAATGAGTTCTTTATGGCAGCTTCCACAGTTGGTATATCTTTGGGATATCTTTATATCCGCTATCGTGGTCTGCCGTTGCTCACTAGGTCCATGTCTTGCATTGATTATGAGCCTCTAATTGACAAAATCAGGTCGCATATGGACTTTTAAGCTACTAAATTACTGTCTTTTGCGGGTAGGCTTCAATTAATCAAATCGGTCATTTCGAACATTACAAACTTTTGGTGCTCCACTTTCGGAATTCCTAGCCGCTGCCTTAAGGACATTGAGAGTATGTGTTATGCTTTTCTTTGGTCTTGCTCTCCAAATTGCACTTCTAAAACTAAATTATATTGGGAGGGATATTTGCTATCCAAAAGATGAAAGAGGTTTGGGTATCTGGTCTCTTTGTGTTACTTCTAAGATTTTTGTCTTCCACTTAATCTGGAGACTCATTTCTGCAAGATCTTATCTTTGGGCTATTTGGACTCGGCATTATCTCTTGTGCGATAGCTCCTATTGGGATACCAACCTTGTCGTCACTGGCTCTTGGATGTGGAGGAAGTTGCTTAAACTCTGTTCTGAAATTTATGACTTTGTTAAAGTGAATATTAACTCTGGAAATAATGTTTTTTTTTGGGTATGATTTTTGGAGCTCTTTAGAAAATCTTCACTCGATCTTTGGTGATAGTGGTCCTCGCTATTTTGGAGTTTCGAAGCATGCCAAAGTTGCTGATGCTTTTTCGGATATAGGATGGACTTTTTGTGTTGCTAGTGACCGCATATTCCCTGAGTACTTTCCCTCTCTCCGCCTAGAGTTGGGTCCTCATCCAGATTACGGTGATGATGTTTTCCTTTGGTGTCATTCAGCTTTGGACTTTAAGCCCTCTTTTTCCTCTACTCGGACTTGGGAACAACTTCGTTCTGTCAAACCCAAGGTCTCTTGGAGTAATTTGATTTCCTTCTCTCAAGTTATCCCTCGTTTCTCCTTTATTTCATGGCTTGCTATGAAGGACAGACTATCTACTAGTTCTCAGATGCGTTGTTGGGGGCTGGTACAACATTGTACGCTTTGTGGGGAATTTGATGAGACTCGGGACCATGTCTTCTTTGTGTGTCCTTACAGTTGTACTATATGGAATGATCATTGTGCTCGCTTGCTCGGCTCCTCCATTACTCCAGATTGGTTCGATAGTGTCTCAACACTCTTATCCTCTCATCTTTCGCATTTGGACCTTATCTTAGCCAAACTTGCTTTTCAAGCTACAATCTATAATGTTTAGAAAGAACATAATTCTCGTATTCATGTTTGGCCCGCTTCCTCTCTTTTTATTCTAACACGCCTCATTGACAAGGTTGTGCACAATAGGATTTCATCACTTAGTTACCAATATCCTCACAGGTTGGAAGGCTTTAGAAGACGTTGGTTTGAGGTTCGATTGAGCTGATTTTTTATCTTTTGTAAAACAATTTTATTATAGTTTGGCTTATGTTTATATTGAGTTGTATATAAACCCTTTTTTTGTTGAAAACTAAATTTTACATTTCAAAAAAAAAATTATTATTAGATTTAAAAATAAAAATCTTCTCTTCTCAATTTATTGGTTAATAAAATTTAGCCAATGACTCTAATATTAGAAATAAAAAGTTCATTCTTCTTTGATAGATTTAAGAGGTTTTAAGAGTGATTTTAGGCTGCTGGGCCTTGCTGATCAAAATCGTTTTGGAAAAGAAAAAAATCAAAATGGTCAAATGTTTTTGTGTTAAACCTAGCATTGCTATTTAACAAACGTTTAGGCGGTCGAATTTGAGATGAGGACAATACGTAATAAAATAAATAGAGAAACAAATGGAAACAAACAAAACCTAATGAACCTTTCGGTATTATTAAAGTCTCAATTACATCTTCTTCTACAAGCCTCTCTTTAACACTCTTATTCTCTCTCTCTTCAACAACGAAAGCTATGAAGAAACTCTACAGAAAAGGAACCGTACACCCATCGCCGCCGCCCATAAAATCCGACGACCACCTTTTTCCTCTCCTTCCGGTTGCTATCTTCTCACTCGCGGCGGTTCTTTCGCCTGAAGACCGTGAAGTTCTTGCTTATCTCATATCAACCGCTTCTTACTCCGGCTCCGACCGAAACCCTACCTCTCGTCTGAAGAAAACTAAAGCCCACAAGAAAGTCCATTTCGATAATCACTCTCCTCTCTTCCACTGTGACTGTTTCAGCTGCTACACGAGTTACTGGGTCAGATGGGACTCGTCACCGAGTCGTCAGCTTATTCACGAAATCATCGATGCTTATGAAGACACCTTGGAGAAGAAAAAGAATAAGAAGAAGAACGTTACTGGTAAGAAAGATCGAAGAAAGCGTTCTGGGAAATCTTCTTCACTTCCCGCTTGTTCTAACTTAAGTATGAATGATTTAGAGGTTCCGAGTCAACCCAGTGAGTCAATAGAGAATTCGTGTCCATGTTCGAGCGAGTTCGTTGAAAGTAGTTGCAATGGTGGTTTGGAACCAACGGAGGAGTTCTCTGCTTGTGACGGTGGTGAAGAGACGGAGGAAGAAGAGGAGAAGGGAACCGTGAGAAGGTTTGTAAGTTTCATTGGTGAGAAAGTTTTTGGTGTTTGGGGATAAGAAAATTTTGCCGAGAAAATGGCTTAGAAATTTAAAGAAATAAAAAGCTAAAAGTGTTTTATTTTTTGGGGTTGTAATCTATTAACTTGGAATTCTCTATAGGTCAAAATGTTAAGATTTTACCCGAAAGTTTTTCATGTGTATGCATTAATTATGTTTATAATGCGACAAAAATATCATTGTATTATAAAAATCTTTGTTAAGTACAATAAGTATTTATAATGTTTGAATGTATACACATTAACTACAAAGGTGTGACCACAAAGAGAATCTATATTAAAAAGAACTTTGATATTTTGTGACCGTCAAGGTTAAATAATTATATTATTGAGAACAATACAAAGTGAAATTGCTAGTTCCTAGATATACTAGCTTGAGCATAATTGATTAGCTATACTCTTGTAGTACTTTAGTAGAGACTTTAACTAGAATATTGACTTATAAAGTGTAATAAATACGAATATATTTGTTACTAGAATATACTGTAATATTTATGATCGCTGGTCCAAAGATAACTTTTGTGCTGCCCACCACCAGAGCCATTTTTATGCTTTCCATGAATCGTTGTTGTCAGATTATTTGTCTGTACATTTTTACCCTTCTCAAGCCATACAATTTCGAAAGGAACCAAACTCGAATCCTCGGAACACAAAGTCTGGAATATATAAAGGTCAATTTATTCGAACTAGATATCTTTGATGTTGGTCTGATATTTAAGGTTTTTCGGAGTTAATTTTATTAACTAGCAGGTTAGTTATAATCAATAAGTAGTATCAAGTTGTTATCCCAAGTTTCAGTTAAATGTCTATTTATTTAGGTAAATCATGGTTCTAATTTTGGTAGTACTTTATCTGGTCTATTCATTTTTAGTTATTTGGGATCTTTTGCAACTTGATGGTGGAGAATAAAAACTGGACCCCTTTGCCTTAGCTAATTCTACTACGTACAAATTTTTTTTTATTTTATCTCGTTTAGTTTTACTTTTTTCTGTTGGTTTTCGATTTTCGGTTCTAAATAATTCTTAGAAACAAAGAAAAAAAATGTGAGACTTAACAACGTGGTTGATTTAGTGTTACTAGATATTTGTAATACTATTATCATCTCCTTTCAATATTATCACACAGATTAAATTCCTATGCGAAAGCTTAAAACAACGTTAAAGTATTCAAAAAGTGATCTGATCACAGATCATGTATCATTCTTGTGTCTATGGTTATCGTTTGTAGGCAACGATAATATAAAAAAAGGTACATTTTGTGTGTTTTCAGACAAAAAGAGGGAACTAAACCCTCGGAATCCGGATAATTTTGTACATTGGGTTTGACAAATTATTAGAGAAAGTGGAGACAGAATGGCTCTGGTCTCGATGTAAACACTTTCCTCCCACAAAGAGAGATAAGTATTTTTGTTTATTTCGTTATTTTACTTTATAGTGTGCAACTGTTGTTCTACTCGGAATTTTGTTTTTAAAATATAAATTGGACCCCAGACTATCCAAACTGTAGTGACTAATGGAGTAACAGTGACCAAATACATATAATTAAGTATAATTATTACAAATCCATGCTTTTGACCAGAAAATAAAACTATTATAAATTCAGATGACATCTAGAGATTAATAAGCTACAGTGGATCTATTAGAATTGTAGACTTTATTCAAGAATTATTTTGTGACCTTTTACAGAGTCACAGTAAAAGAGCAATCTGTTCTCTTGATGTAAAATGCCAGAGGAAAAGATGTCACAGTCATCAGTCATCGCCACTGAGGCGTGTCTGAGAGATTTTCTTGGAATAAGAATTTGACAGGATTTTTCTTATAGAATGTGGTTTTAGCGGTGTTATGAAAATCGGATGAGACCGGTTGATCTGTGACTCATTATTAAAATTAATTTGAATTGAATTAAAATCAGTATTAAATACATAAAACTAGTTAAAAATCGGATTCGAGTCAATATTAAAATTCAATTTATTAATAATTTACATTTGTCTTTTTAAAAATTTTACTATTATTTTTTTTTCATAAAAATATAAAATTAGAAGTCTTATTCTATAAAATTTACACCATAAAAATTTGTTTTATTCTATTTTCTAGATCTTTCGATTATATTTTGTAACTAATAGAGATTATGTTTGTAATTAATGTTTGTAAATTACAAATAATATCAATAAATCATTTATATAAATATATTACTAATATGTATTATTTTGTTAAAACAAAAAATTTAAGTAACTTGAAAAAAGATTAATTTAAAAGACGCCGAATATAATTAAATAAAATAAATTGATATTTTCTTTCTACAAAAATTATTAATTTAATATTTTTATAAAATATTTATTATTATTTTTCTTATCAAATTTGCTTACTTATTTATTTATTAAAAATTTCAAATATTTTATATTATATTTGTAAAATATTATATGATTCATCTTGTCATATTATTTTGAATCTCGTTTGACTAGTTAAATTGGTCAGATCAACTATCCACTAATATTACCGAGTCAAAGTATGGTTTAGTTTTCAAAAACATTAGATTTTAGAGAGTTGGGATATTAGACTGATTTTGCTGATTTTCTTTTAAATAATAAATAATATAATGGTTTCAAAATATTTTATCATCAAATGCGTATTGACCCAAGATGAAAAAAGGTTTGTGAATTTGTTCATTTGGGTTTCAATCTTCTTAATGTTTAAAATTACGGAAAAACTCTTCGGTGAGATCTGTTTTTCGAATATTTTCCATGATATGATGTCAACCTTTCATGTTTACCTCCCCAAACATAAGCATTAAGTATCATGTCACATGATTCCCATGCAATGCAATCTTACAATTAGTCAATCGTAAATGAGAATATGAGATCTTTATCGGCCCAAGAAAAAACAAAGACAAGACTTAGATGGGCCGTTTGTGATAAATATATTATCCCTGATTTTTATTGGGCCCTTCTGATTTCAACATATTCCAGATTATTTCTGTCAACACTTGAGGCACATTCGAAACTTACTGTCAATTTCATAAGCTAAAATAAATTCTTAAGAAATTTCAAACGAGCATGAACAAAAACAGAACTTGCACAGCTTACGTCCGATACTTTTTAAATTGCACAGTTCTCTTTTGCCAATTAATCCATTGAAGTCGCAGAGTCCAAAACCCGAAATATTGCCGATGATTTTAATTAGCGAGTTTAAGATTAATCTCGGATAATCCGAGCAAAGAAAGTAGGAAGAAGAGAAATCTCTCTCCAAAAAAGCATGTTCTTGAAAGTTCAAATTTCAAACAAGTGCTTTAAAACCAAAAAATTGAACACCAAATTATAAAAATCACAATAAAGCCTTAAGAACGTATTTCTTAACGTGAATGCGTCAGTAATCAGAAAACTTTCCACACGGATAAGTAAATTATCCAATCGGATCAAAGTGAAGAATAATATAATTGATATTCGTCATACGCATTTTCCGATCAAAACATAAATACTTCAATAAATTCACAGTTAAAAGAAGATGTGGACAAGCAACAATCAGATCGTCAACCAAAATAGGACGACAGAAACGATAAATCTCGGCCAAATCGATTTCCCTCGCCGGTTCATTAAGGACTCAGAGACACCGTTACTCTCTCTTGCCCGATTTTTAGAACCCCGAGGTTTTTCTAGATCCAATCGCCATCAAAAAAGGTAACAAAGATTTGATTTAGAGACGAAAAACCGATTCAAAAATACTAGAGAAGACTTTAAAACCCTACAAATCCATAAACAAGTCGGCGATCACCGGAAATAACTAATTGTGGAGAATGGATTTATGTTACTCTCCAGATAGGTATTTATAGTCTTATAAAGAGTGATGCCCTAGAAATTCTTAGTTTGGGCTTTTGGGCTGATAATATAAGTAGGCCCAACTTATATAACACCCCAGCTGATTCGACAAGTTTGACGTAATTGATAATTGAAATGTAAAGGTTGTTGTTTGTGGGACTTGAATTATTAATGATCCTTTCTGATCATCTCATTTTAAGTAAATTTTTTTTTTCCAACTAATTTCTTTATTATGAATCACGAAATATTATCATTCGATACAACAGGTTGAAGAAAGTTTGGACAAGTATCATAAATCGACCAAGTACTATCAGCTAAGTTAGAATTTTTGCCGCCAAATGATCTGCTGCTTGGTTTTGTACTCTTGGCACAACATTAAATCGAACATCTTCAAACATGGTACACCACTGTTTTACTGTAGTGACGTAGGGACGTAGTCGTGTGTTTGTATTATTAACCAGTGCCGCATTGACCACCACATTATCACCTTCGAATATTACTCGTCTGTAACCCAATCCCCACATTACTTATAGTGCCCATAACACTGAAAATTCGGTTTCTTCCACGGTATATCTTCCTTGGAAATATCTCATTCTGCAGGCTTTCGTATCTCCATGTTCGTCTCATACAATCCAACCTAGAGCTGAAAGTAATCGACCTTCTCTGTGGGAGGCATCATAGTTACATTTGACCCATAAATGTGGTGGTTTGTGCCAACGGAGTCGTCGCTTATGTCCTTGGCCTACACATTGTATCGTGGTGGAACGAATTTGTTGTGATTCTAACCATTCTTGAGTGTCAGCTATAGCTTGATCAGCAACCAACGAGTAAAATATATGCTTGTTTGCGAATTGAAGTTGATTTCTAGATTTCCATAATCGCCACATGATCCAGTATGCTAAGTATCGGAGTAGTGATGGCACCGTATTGGTAGAAGAGATGTCAAATATAATCTACAATTTTTCTTCTAATGGCACTGTCGGATCAGTGAGTTGTTGTAGTGGTAAACCTGTTGTGCGCCACACGGCAATGGCATAGGGAGAAGAAAATAGAACATGATCTTCGGTCTCACATGGCATACAACAACGCACACATTTATCAGCTGCTTGTATGTTTCGATGGTGTAGATTTTCCGCTACAGGTAGCGCCTTTGATCATATTCTCCAGATAAAGTGTTTCAATTTTGGCGGGATATTTTGTTTCCAAATACTAGCTTCGATTTCTGGATGTACACTCAACGGTGGTAAAGGAAATGATGAATTTCCTATCTGATGTCTTGCATACCAATAACCACTCTTTACGGTATAACAACCGGTTCGGGTGTAATTCCAAACCTTGGTATCCGATGTTGGACTCGTTGGTATAGGAATTTTCCAAATCAAATGGTGATCACATGGTTCTATCATTGTCGTGATCAAATCAACATTCCATGTTTTGGTTATAGAGTCGATAAGCATAGAAACTTGTGTAGTTGGTGGATATGGGGGAAAAAGTCGTGGAGGTCTTGGAGGGAAGGTCAGTTTAGCCACGAATTCAATCCAATAGCTGTAGTTTTCCCATCCCCTATGGCTGTATAACATCCAATTTCCAACAGTGCAGCATCGTATTTTAGAGATCGCCATCCAAATGACGCTTAAGTTCCGACGTTAACTTTAAATATAAATTTCGTGACTTAAGGACCCTATGGAGGAGGCTATTAGGCCGCTAGTGTATTTTCCAAACATGATTTGCCAATAGTGCTTGATTAAATAGTTCAAAATCCCTAAATCCAAGTCCACCATTACGCTTCGAAGCAGTGATTTTCTTCCACGCTACCCAGGAGATTGATTTTGGTTTCATTCCTGATTGCCACCAATATTGACTGACTAACTGTGTGAGTTTAGTCGTTACATAAATTGGTAAGCGAAAGCAGTTCATCGTATATACTGGAAGTGCATAGGCTACAACCTTTATCATGACCTCTTTCCCAGTAGGTGACAAAAATTTATTTTGCCAGCTTTGTAAGCGTTGTTGTACTCGATCTATAATGTACTGCAACTCATCAGTTTTACTTCTCCCGAACTGTTCCGGCAAACCTAAGTACCGTCCATCCCCTTGTATATTTCGTGTATTCAGGAAATTCATAACTCTGCCCCTATTAGCTTGATAAACTCGTTTCCCGAATGTGATCGCTGATTTTTCTAAATTGATTAATTGACCAGATGCAGCCACATATTCTTCAAAAATTAATCGGAGGTGAACACTATTTTGAACATCTTTTTTTCGCTGATGACTCTTTAAGTAAATTTATTCAGTTTTTTTTTTTTTTTTCTCAATAACTAATATATTAAAAATTCTAATTATTACATTTTAAGGTTACACTCTAGTGAGTACCAACATAGTGCACAAATTGATTAACATTCAAACACTTAAACACACATTGATCACAACCAATCACTTACTTGTTGATTCTACTAACTTTAAGCCCAACCATTTAACAATTTTACTTATCGTTATTATAATTCATGTCACACCCATTTATTTATCGTCTCATATATATAACTTTTAGTTTTTGGTTGGCTTCATAGAGAATCCCATATCCACTTAGAATGTCTCAACGGCAGCTCCCGGATTCAATTCCGCGGCTACTGCAGCACTCTTCATGGCCTCGAACCGTGGTTCCTTGGGCTGAAATTTGAGTCCAGCATAGAGTTTCATGTAGTCGTCAAACACAAAGCTCGGGTATGTTGAGTCTTTAAGCACAAGAGATGGTGCCGGAGAGATCTCAGCATCGCTTCCAGGGTTGTAGAACGACGCTATAGACATCCTGTTTCCTTCTTTTTGCGTCACCACTCGGTGCATTACGCTTTTGTACTTCCCGTTTGTTATCACCTACATTACATACGCATGAGGTTGTATCTTCTCCTTGTTACTCAAACCCATTTGCTAATATACACGTTTAATTCGGTTTGATTTTGGTTATAAAGTCTATTAACTGGAAACAGGAATACAGTTCTACCTCAAGTTGGTCACCGAGGTTGATGACAATGGAATGCTTGAGAGGAGGAACATCAAGCCAATCACCATCTTTAAGAAGCTGGAGACCACTGACCTTATCGTCTTGGAAGAGCAAAATGAGACCTCCTGCATCTGTGTGAGCCCTAAGCCCTTTGATCATTTCCGGTTTAGGACATGGTGGATAGTTGCTAACCTTTGTCCCAAAAGTTGGACCTTTTGTCCCATAAAACATCTTCTTCAAGTATCCTTTCTCTAACCCTAGATTCTCACACAACAAGTCCAATAGCTCTTCAGCTAGATTCTCCACCCTCTTCCCAAAATCTTTCATTGCCATTCTGTTAACAAACATGTAAAGCAAATGAGTGAACCAATCTTAAGCTGAATCAAGTCTTTGAGAGTGTGTACCGGTATTCGTTGGACATATCAGGGATGGCATAGAGATTAGATTGAGGAAGGTAACGAAGGTAGAAAGTGCTTTCCCAATCGACATCTTCCACTTCGGTCTCAAGAGTATCTAAACCTTTTGATCGAAGCATTTCTTTGAACTTTTGTTCCATATGTTTCTTGTAGTATTCCTTTGTCAATCTCTCAACGTTTTCCATTAAATCATATGGTAGTCCATGGTTCAGCACCTAAAAATTCAAAGCTTATAGATTTATTAGTTTTGACACATTTTCATAATAGTAATAAATAATAAACAGATGTATATTTCAGACCCGAAAGGAGTTCCAACAAAGAGAATATGATCTTGATAAATGTATGTATATATATATATATATATTAATGGAAAAAAAAATCGAACAAGAGAAGAGAGGCGAGAACCTCAAAGAAACCCCAGTTTTGACAAGCGTCATCGATCAAAGCCATGGTTTGGTCTCTCTCTTCACCACTGAGCTTAGACAAATCTATAACAGGAAACTTAATGTTCTTTTCCATCTCTCTCTCTCACTCTATGTAAGCACTCTGTTTAAATATAATGTTTTAGATCCTTGATGATGCTATATTAATGAGTGAGTTAAAGGGTTTAGAGAGTCTCGCGCTATTTATAGGCGAAATTAGTAGAAGAAAATAATATTCATACAAATGAAAAATTAAAGGTAAATAAGTATGATATTTATTAACAAGATTGTATAATTGTGCCATTCAGAAAAGGTTACTAAATATAGAATATTTTATTCTTACAAGAAAAGAAAAGGAGTTTGTGAAAGTTGTATATGATTGTGTGCAACATAACTTGTCGGACCTACTTTCCTCCTTTTGAGATGGGAGAAAATTTGGTAGTTTGTATTAGGATCTCTAATTGATTCTATTGTTGGGTTTGATTGGTGACATTAAACTGATAGTTTACAAACAATATGTTTGTTTTGCTACTAATCAATATTTTGTTTGAAACGAGTGTTTGCAAACAACTTTTTCAAAAAAATATTGTTTGAATTTATTTATGATCGTTTGAAAAGGTTGTTTGTAAATACAAAGATTGTTTTTTATGTATAGTTATAGTTTAAGAAAAAATAATTATTTGTTTATATTTAAACACATAGTCAGTTGTTAGTATGCAAATATTATATAAGAAATAATTGTTGTAATATATATATATATATATATTTATATTAAATATTTTAAACTATATAATATTTCTAATTTTTAGAATTAGTATTTAATCAAATTTTACATATTATTTTTTTTAATCTTATTACATTATTCAACTGTTTTAGTGTTACCAATCAACATTAATTTTCAAACGACATTCATTTGAAAACCTCTTTTGCCAACCACTATTTTCAAACAACATTCGTTTCAACCATTCATTTTTTCGCAAACAGTCGTTTCAAACGGTATTACCAATAACAAATGCTAAAAAGGATTTCTGAAAAAATATAATGTAAAAACAGAGTATATCTAGATAACATGATGTCTTATATGAAGTTTACATGTTTTAGAAATATGATATCGTCTGAAAAACTCGCATCACATGATAAAAACTATATTGTTACAATTAATAGACTATTGTATATGAATAGTTTAGTAGTAATTACAAGTATATTATTTTCAACCTATAAGCAAAGATGTGATGTGAATGGGCTTGAAACCCAAAGAAACACAAAATTTTGAATTGATATACCAGAAAAAGATATAAATAAGACATAATTACTCAAAAACTCTACAATTTATGATTAATTACTCAAATACTCTTCAAAAACTTTAGAAAAAAAGAAGGGAAGGGAAAAGTCATATATAATATGAGTTGTCCATTTTATTACTAAATTGCCATTTAAAAAAAAAAACTTCTCGTCTTTTTCTCTTCTCTTTTTCTCACAATTCACAAACTGACATTTCCTTTTTTTTTTCTTCTTCTTCCTACGTTTTCATCTCTTCTTCTTCTTCCTCGTGTCTTCGTCGTTGTCTTTATCTCTTACGTCTTTCGTCTTTTTCGTCTTCTTCTTCTTCGCAAATTTTTTCTATAGTCATTTCTCTTTCAAATCGAAGGTAATGCAGTAGTTGTTATGCGATTTTGAACTCTAAATCTTAGGGTTTGTAGAGTTTTGATGTAGAATTTTTTTTCCTAGGGTTTGAGAGAGAATGTTGTACGAGAAGTAAATGTTTGTCAAAGTAAATGTTGTATGAGAAGTTTAGGGTTTAGATATTCTGGGTTTCGTCTCAATTTTTTGTTTCGAAGTTGGTAGATTAAGGTGGATTTTCTGGGTTTGTATCTTTAGTTTCTGTAATATTGTGGGTTTTCTGGGTTTGTCTGGATACGTAGTAGAGCTAAGTATAGTTGAGGTGGAGTTTGGCCGAGTTATAGTATGGTAGAGTGTTGGTGGAGTTAGTAGAGTTTAGTAAGTATAGCTTCACGTTTGGTGGAGTCTGGTGGATTTTGGCCGAGTTGTGTTATATTGTAGTAGAGTTTGTGGAGTTAGTAGATTTTGGTAAATATAGTTTAATGTTTGGTGGAGTTTGGTGTAGTTAGTTTACATAGTAGTAGAATTTGGAAGATTTTGATTTTTTCTATTTTTTTGTTTCCTTTTCACAGTTATGTCGGAGGAGGAGAAGTACCCTAAGAGGATAGTGTCAAGAGGAAAACTCCCTATGACAAACAAGAGCATCAACCACTATTGCACGTTAAAGAAAATAGTAACGATGAGGAGTAGTATTGGTTGTGATGCATATGATGACATATAGAGCAATTCTCAAGTTGGTTGTATACTGAAGTTGGCTGGCAGAGGGTTCACATGGGCAAACAAACATGTGCAACACCTTTTGGGTAATATGCTTAATATATCAAAGATGCATGAGCTGTGGGTGTTGGCTGATGGTCGGCCAATTAGATTTTCTTTGCATGAGTTTCAACATATTACGCATCTCAACTGCGGATTGCGTGATCCAAAAGATGGAAACCTTGTTGTAGGAGATTTATGGGCAGATATGGGTTTAGAACATGGTGATGGCCCAAACTGGCCTGAGCTAGATGCAGTATTAAGAGTTTGCAAGTCTTAGTCGCTTGCCAAGAGAAAGATGGTGGGGTTGCTGGTGGTGCTGCATGTAGGTATTTTCGGCTTGCACAATAATAGTCGGATCCCAGTCTATTATGCCAAATTGGTCATGGATCCGGAAAGATTTGAGAGGCATCCTTGGGGTAGAGTAGCATTTGATGCTTTGTTTAGATCGATCCCTTCTCCATATTTGCAAGCTTCAGCATATACTCTCCACAGGTTTGTGCATGTGCTTCTAATATAGGCGTTCGAGCATATCCCCCAACTAGGAGTAATGTGTGGAGGAAGAAGAGATGGTGAAATTCCTCTTCTGCGGTGGGCTTCACGCAATACCTGTGGTGTAAATATTAAGGATGTCTTCGAATTTGATAAGACGACATCCGTTGACAAAAAGGTAAGCTCTGGAAAAGCTTGGCAGAGTTTAATTTTTGTTTGGCAGAGTTTAGTTTTTGGTTTGCTGTAGTGTAGTAGAGTTTGGTAGATTTTGGTTTTTTATTGGCAGAGCTCTGATGTTGGGTAGCATTACTTTGGTTGGTTTTTGGTTCGCGGAGCTAGACTGCAGTGTAGTAGATTTTGGTATTTGATTGGTAGAGCTTTGATGCTTTGGTTGAGTTTGGTTTTGGGTTAGCGGAGTTAGTATGTAGTGTAGTAGATTTTGGTAGAGTTTGGTAGAGTTTGCGAGATTTACTCTGAGGAGCATATCTGACTTTGTTTTGTTGATTTGCAGGTTCGTGTTGTTCACCTTCTGCAAAGGCCTTACGAAGAAATCTACTTGATTGGCCTGGAGATGTCGTAGACCCCAAAGTTGACAAAATGATCAAAGACATACTTGCTAGGACATTAGATGAGACGTTTTGGGCTATCCCGGTGTTTACGAAGAGGAAGGCCGATGAGCAACATAAAGATATTTGAAGCTCCAAGAAGGCAAAAAGTAAAGAGCCAGAGAAGAGGAAGTCGATTGAGAAGAAAAAGGCTCATGAAAGTCTAAAGGCAAAAGAGAAGGAAACCTTGCATTTGGCCGACTTTTAGAAGGCATCCAAAGAAAAAGAGAAGGAAAAGTTGGAGAAAAGATAGAGAAAGGAGTACGAGGCAAGAGCCCAAGGGGAAGAGAGGGATAAGAATATGATTTTTAACATGCTCCAAACCATGCAGCAAGCGTTGGATGTGATGAGATTTGATCAAATCAACAACGTTGAATGGCTTGCAAGATTGGAGGAAAAAGAGTCGACGATGCCATGACGAATGAATGGCTTCGCAGAATTGAAGAAGGCATGGTGCAATATAACTTGATAAATGAGCGCCTGCTTAAAGTCTTGGAAGGAAAACCTTTGGAGGAGCTGGTACTGGCCTTGGAAGAGACTCAAATGTCTGCTTCAAATGATGGAGGATGCGATGGTGCTGAGGAAAAATTAGTACGTAAGAGTGTACTTGATATGATTGAGCCGTATCAAAGACAAATGTTGTATAATACGTGATTGGGTTTTTAAATTGTGTGGTAGAATTTTGTGGACTTTATACAATACATGGTAGAGTTTGGTGGACTTTGTACAAACCGTGGTAGAGTTTGGTGGACTTTATACAATACGTGGTATAGAGTTTGTTACGTTTTATATGTTGGAGTATGTACAATATATGGTAGAGTTTGGTGAACTCAGTAAAATATGTGGTACAGTTTGGTGGAGTTTGGTGGAGTTATTATAATACGTGGTAGAGTTTGGTGGAGTTAGTTTATACGTGGTAAAGTTTGGTGGAGTTAAGAAGTCTAAGTATTTTATGTGTTTTCTTTGCAGAGGGAAAAGACCTCTGAGGAAAAGGAAATGCAATAGCCTATGTCTCCAGCATCCCCACTCTCCGGAAACACAGAGGTTAGTGTGGTAGTGCCTCGGTAGAGTTTGGTGGAGTTAGGAAGTCTAAGTATTTCACGTGTTTTCTTTGCAGAGGAAAAAGACTTCTGAGGAACAGGGAATACAACAACCTATGTCTCTAGCATCCCCACTCTCCGGAACCAAAGAGGTTAGTGTGGTAGTTATTTGTTAGAGTTTGGTGGAGTTTGGTAGAGTTAGGTATCCTAAGTATGTTACGTATTTGTTTTGCAGAGAGAAAGGGTATCTGAAGAACAGGCAATGCCAAAGCCTACTTCCTCAACAATACCTTCCGGAATGACAGAGGTTAGTATGGAAGTTCTTTGGTAGAGTTTGGTGGATTTTGGTGGAGTTGTGTTTGCTAGCTCTAATTTGTTTTTTTTACAGAAGGGACGAATCTCTGAGGAGCAGAAAACCTCACAGACTTTGTCCCCTACATTATGACTTCCTAATAACCAACAAGTTAGTATGGTCCCCTGTGGTGGATTTTGTACAAGACTATTTGGTGGACTGTGGTGAAGTTTGGTGAATCTAATCTTTTTCTCTGTGCAGAAGGAATGAAAACTCGAGGAGCACCAAACCTCTGACCCTTTGTCTCTCGCATTAAAAATTGTTAGGAACCCTGAGGTTACTAGTAAGCTCACAACTCCGGAGCAAAGTGAACATGTCGAGTTAAGTCCAGAGTAGTTTTAGCTCGCCATCACCAGTCTCACATATGACACTTATGAGAGTGATTGTCGTATTTTGGATAAAGCTATACACGACAATGTAGGCCATAACTTGATATATATTGAGGATGCGCTGCACAAATCATCTAGATCCCAAACCCTTGCTGCGAACCAGGTATTATTTGGTGGACTTTGGTGGAGTATTATTTTGGCTATAAGCTAACATTTTTGTTTTCAACAGAAATCCCCGTTCGAAGGAAGTTCTATTGTTAAGCGGCTTATGACAGATGGGTTAGGGCCTAACTCATACGATCCATTTGGGCCAATAGAAAAACAAAAATTATTCGGCTGCGTTCCCTTGTGAGGCGCGAAATGTATGCCTAGTTAAGACATAGTTTAAGTTAATAATCGGTACAATAATTTTGCTTGTTGATTTACCACATCTTCAGGGAAAACTCGATTGAAGACATCACTCCTTTAGCTGAGTTCTATATCCAGTTGCTCATGCCTAGAGATCGCTGGCTAGTGGAACGATATGGATGACTCTCAGATCTGGTGAGTTAGCAGACAGTGGTAGAGCTTGGTAGAGTTAGCGAAGCTAGCAGAGCTTGGTAGAGTTAGTAGAGTTAGTAGATCTTGGTAGATTATATTTGACGTAATGTTGTGTTTCCATTTTGCAGCATATGACTAGCAGTATGAACATGTTCCGTCGAAGAAGTATGTGGACACCAACTCCGTATAAGAGTGATAGGATTGTGTTCCTTGATCCTAGCCTATGTACCTGTTGATGTGGCCATTATAATATTTTCCTTAAAAATCCAAAGAAGTACATGTTCGATGATTAATTTCGGCAAATGTTCTTGGGACAAGCACCAATATGGTGTCCAACAAACAAGTAGTGGTTCAAAGACGTTGACATATTGTATGTTGCTCATATTATCGACAACATCCATTGGGTTGCACTGGAGATAGATTTACAGATCGGGCGGATTAAAATCTACGATTCGGCCCTCACAACTATGTCATATGAAAGGCTAATGGAATCAATCAGGTAATGTTGGTTGATCTATGAATTCTTTTTGGTAGAGTTTGGTAGAGTGTTGGTGGATCTAGGTGTCTTTTGTGGTAGAGTGTTGTTGGATCTAGAAGTCCTTTGTGGTAGATTTTGGTAGAGTGTTAGTGGATATATGAGTCATTTGTGGTAGATTTTGATAGAGTATTGGGTGATCTGTGAGTCTTTTCTGGTAGATTTTGGTCGAGTGTTGGTGGATCTGTGAATCTTTTGTGGTAGATTTTGGTCGAGTGTTGGTGGATCTATAAGTCTTTTGTCGTAGATTTTGGTAGAGTTTTGGTGGATATGTGAGGGTTGATCTTTTGGTTTTTTTTTGCTAGTAGGCCATATGCAAGGATGATACCGTATATGCTTTTTAGCATGACACCAAAGCATTTGAAGCAAAATTGTAGTCTGAAGGCCTTAACCACTTATAGGGTGAAGTCTATGCCCTTGAACACACAATCTGGAGACTGTAGCATATACACACTAAAGATCATCGAGTGTCTAGTACTGGGATGCCCCTTTACCAAACTAGACGATAAGTATATCCTTTTTATCCGCTTGAAATTCGACATTGAAGTCATGGATGAGCTTTTATTACCGGAGACGATTTCATCAATGGATCCAAATCTGCGAACTTGGGACCTTGGTAAGGAGGCATTGAATGTAGCATCACATAGGTTGCTTACCGTTTGGTAGAGTTTGTATTGTAGATTTTGTATATGCTTAGCAAACCTCTAATCTTTTGTTAATACTACCAAAGGACCAACATTTTTATATAACCTAGATGATGGTCCTAGGGGAGTATTATTAACTAATTTTCTGCTAATGAACTAATTTTTTTGTAGAAAAGATGATTACTCTACCAAAATCTACCACAAAAAACTCACAAATCCACTAACACTCTACCAAAATCTACCACAAAAGACTCACAGATCCACCAACACTCTACAAAACTCTACCACAAAGGACTCCAATAGCCACTAACACTCTACCAAAATCTGCCACAAAGAATTCACAGATCCGCTAATACTCTACCAAAATCTACCACAAAGAATTCACAGATCTACCAACACGCTAACAAAATCTACCACAAAGGATTCATAGATCCGCCATTACTCTTCCATATACCATATACTAGATAACCAATTACAAGTATAAAAAAACCGATATTGTTCAAGATTGGACATCCGCTCTACATGTCTGGGCATTATGTCCCACACCTTTGCATCTTGAACACGTCGTTACTTTCCTTGGGTGCTTTTTCTCTAAAGAGCACTCAAACCAACCTTTCATTCTTGAGTTCTTTGGCCTACCAGGTTGGTTACGTATGACTGGCGGTTTACAAACTTTAGTAGTGACTTCTACAGGTATTGGAAGTGCTGAATCTCTCGGCATAACACATTTGTTGTACGCATGGTACACGTAACTCGTATAATAGTATGGATTTGTGAGGTCGATCTTTAGACGATGTTATGCTTCTGATGTGGCTAAGGCATGCACACAAGGTATTTTATCCATGTCAAAACATTTGCAAGAACACATTTTCTTTGTGAGATTGACTATATATGAAGACACTGAGCATGTGACAATAGCTTGGTGCCCATATAAGTCTTGAACATGGTACTGTGTGGCTTCCAGAAGCTTGTTCTGCATGGACATAAAACCATAACCTTCAATTACATAGTCCACCAAGCTCTACCAAACAATACCAAACTCTATTAACTCTATTAAACTCCACTAACTCTTTTAAAGTCAACCAAGCTCTACCAAACTATACGTTTAGAAGTTTCTCGATTGTTGGAGTGAGAATGGTCATCGTCGCCTCTGCATTTGCCCTTCTCTTCACGAACCACCTTGTTAACATTGCCCTAATGGCATCTACAAGCTGCACAATAGGAAAAGTTCTTGCTTCAGCTAACCCATGATTGATAGATTCCGCGATGTTTGAAGTGGTGAAGTTGTATCTATTTCCATGGAAATGCACATGACTCCACAAACGAACATCTGCCTTTACCAAGTACTGATATAGTCTTTTATCAAGTCTCTATATTTGGCTGAAGATGGCATTGAACTCGTTAAGCCTATATGCAGTTGTAGCCTTCTTAAACAGCTTAAAGGCATCTCCTCTTCTGAAATTTGTTAAAATATTTTTACGCAGATGGTAAGTGCAAATACCCCTAGTGGCGAGCAAATACACTGTCTTTGTTGCTTTGGCTATTGATCTATGCCTATCTGAAATGATGGCCAATTCTTGATCATCAGGAATGACACGGTTGAGTTATCTAAAAAACCATTCCCACGATTCATCATTTTCGGTATTAACCACACCAAAAGCCATAGGAAAAATGTTGAAATTTCCATCTTGCATTGTGGCTGTGAGAAGAGTCCCTTTATATTTTCTCTGTAAAAATGTTCCATCCACAACAACAACCTTTCTCATATATGGAAATCCTCTGATGCTTGCATCAAATGCAAGGAATAGAAACTTGAACCTATCATCTCCGTCTACTTCCAGCTTGATAACTGTTCCCGGATTTGCTCGTCTAATCATATACAAATACAATGGAAGATCTTCAAAACTATTCTCTACAATTCATATTACTATAGCTCGAGCTTCCTTTAAAGTACGATGTGCCTTCCAGTACTTCATCTGTACAAAATGTAAACAAAGCGTCAAATAACTAAAAAAATCAATATAGATCCACCATTACTCAACCAAAATCTACCACAAATGATTCATAGATCCACCAATACTCCACCAACGCTCTACCAAAGTCTACAAAAGATCCACCAAAACTTTACCGAAATCTACCATGGTCTACCAAGAAGGAATTGGACCTTCAAATCGAAATGTTTGTTCAGTGATTCAACAACATGACAAGGAAGAATAGACGGACCAACACCACCAACAAAATCCAAGTATAAACGACCAAGAATATCGGGAGTTGCTTGACGTGCCCGAGAGGACCTCTCTGTAACAGAGCAAGTGTGTTCTCCTCAGTATATGCAGATATAGAAACACGGATTCTCAGCATCGGGGCGTGAAGCACGAACTCTCCAAGCGCAGTTTTGTACCCAGGATTTCACAACCAATAACATCCTCGATGAAGAGACGACTCAAAGTCAAACCTATGTAAAACATAATATATCTTCAACCTTGACTCTAGATCAGTTTTTGTGGGATAAATTTGTCCAACAGCTAATTGAAGTGACCTCATTTAGATGTCTAAATACTCATCATCAAATGTCGAGTCTCTCTCTTGGAGGAAGATTTTTCCTATTTTCTTCTTTACACTTCCTCTGAACACCTATGAAGTCTTCATCACCAGAGCTTGCACCATCTACATCCTCGCAGTAGTCGAATCTCATTTCCGTTTCTGCATCTTCTCCATCGTAGTCAACATGTTCCGTATATTCTTTGTATTCGTTTTTGATAGTTTACCTAACTTTACCAGACGTTGAGGGTTATCTACCAAACGTATAATCAAATTTATCAAAGGAAGGCTCACATTTAGGCTGAAATATATTACTTTCTTCCATAGCTACATGAGATACCCTTGAAATCTCAACACAAAGACGAATTTCCTCTTTCCGAAATTGTTGCAAATACCCACGCAATTGCCTCTCATTGGTCACAAAGATAGGAGGTGTATCTTGTGGTAGTCCATGCATGAGTTAATTTGATATGTAGCTCAGTTTTAACTTAAAGATCTGTTGATTTAGATCGAAGTCTTCATGCACCATCCTCATAGACTCATCATAACGTACATCTTCACGCACTTGCATAACCTTACAATCAAGAGAAGTATCCAACGAAAAGAACCAATGATTTTGGTCGAATTTCCAATTACCACAAACTAAGATGATTTGATCTATAGATCCTAAAACAAGAAAACGTAGTCAAAAGATAGGTAAGGAGCTCAAGCAACAATGGTGATTTGTGGTGTTTGGCTGTCAGCATGAGCAAGAAAGAAGGTAGGTGATGTAATAATTGAGGGCTAAAATCGTCATTATACAAACTAGGTTAAATGAGCTACATTGACATGGTAAATATAACTATACCAAACTTTACTACACATTGGTCGAACAACACCAAGCTCTAGCATATAAGTCTTCCAAAATCTACTACAGCTTGGTAGAGTTTGGTGTAGCTAACGCTGACGTGGCAAAAATAACTCTATCAAACTCTTCTACACAATGGACGAACTACACTAAGCTCTACCACATAAGTCTACCAAACTCTACTACACTAACGTTACTAACTCCACCAAAATCTACTACAAAGGGTCCAACGTCTACCAAAATCTACTACAACATGGTAGAGTTTTGTGTAGATAACGCTGACGTGGCAAATATAACTCTATCAAACTCTTCTACACAATGGACGAACTACACCAAGCTCTACCACATAGGTCTACCAAACTCTACTACACTACTGTTACTAATTCCACCAAAATCTACTACAAAGGGTCCAACGTCTACCAAAATATACTATAGCATGGTAGAGTTTGGTGTAGCTTACACTGATGTGGCAAAATTTTGGTAGATTTAGCCGCTCGGAGCGCGGCTGACGTGGCACAATTTATTAATTGTATTTTTCGTTATTACATTTTTTGTTTACACATCTAAAAGGGACAAAATGGTATTATATAATTTTATAAGAGTATTTAAGTAATTATAAACTAATATGAACTATTTAAGACATTTCACACTTATTATAGAATATTCTAGTAAATCACCCAATAAATAAATATTAGTGTCGTTTTCAAAACTTAAACCAAAAAAAAAAAACTTCAGAAAATACAACAAAAAAATTTTAAACCTATAAATGATAGAATTATTTATTATTGTTAGACCGCAACTTTACTTATCATTTTTTTCAGAGACGAACTTACGAAAATGTCAAATTCCGCAAAGGAACCAGACTAGTTGTTCGGGTGAACAAATTTATAACACCAATTATTTATATACCCAATCGCGGAAAATAAAATAATGGTAAACAAAATTCCTATATTTTTTCATTAAAAGTAATTATTTTTGCTCCATATTAGTTCGCAAACTGTAAAAGGTTCAAACTTCCCAATTTGCATGTCCACAGCAAGTCCCAGAAGATTTTGTGAGATTTGGCACACATCTAAACAACTTCATAACTCTTTTTATTTGGTACTTGTACGTGAATATTTGTTTACGATGTTTGTACCAGTAAGAGTTTTTTTTTGGCATTGTAATTGATTGATAATTCTTTTTCATTATTATAGATATTGGTAGGTAGTTTTTGACTTAATACTACTACTAATATAGAATGAAATGATGAGATTGTCGACTATTTCTTTTTAACTTGACTGAAAATATGCGGTATGGTAAAGTTGTTTTAATTTTTTGACATCAAAATTGTGGATATAACAAAACATAAATTCCTCATTTTTGCATAATCTGTATTACACTGATCTTGCAAACGTTTCTAAACCATGCATTAATAATATTAAAATAAATAAAATTTAGTCATCAATAATTGTATGAAAGATCACAATTTGCATAATCGATTAACAACCAGTCTTATTCATGTACCAACCATATATCCATTACCTAATTTTTTATGATTATGTACCTTTTACTTAATTATAAGTAAAGTTGGCTTGTTTGGGAAGAAAATAGACAGACTCACTACTAGAAAAAAGTTGATTTTGGATAGCCTATATCTTCTAGACTCCGTTATGAATCGTGATACGGGATAAATTCCAGACGAATTTCTTTCTCTGGTACATGGTGTCGCAAATTGGAAACGTGTCCCGTATTTGTCTGTATTTCCGGATGGAATTTGGACAAAAGAATTTTTGTCTGGAATTGCAGACAGACATGAATGTAATGTCTCCAGACGAGTGAATAGTCCTTGTCTGATTTTTTTCGTACTATTTGTAATGGTTTTTTTTATCTTAATTGTTTGAGACAAGTTAAGATGACCTATTCTCGACTCAAAATGTAGACAAAAGCTAGACAAAATGTAACAACTATATTTCGTATGGAATTTTTATTAATCATAATTTATAATAAATTATATATATAAACTTCTTTAATCTAAAATGTTAATAAATAGATAACCGAGAAAAACATAATAACCAGTTTTGCAATGTCAACAAAAAAGAACCCTAAGTCATTAAGAATTGGGTTTAGTTCAAAAAAAACAAAAGAAGAGGCAGATGGAGAAATCTACATATGTGCAGCAAAGGCTGGGTTCATCTGTTTCATTAGAGCTACCAACTTCTGCTGGCTTTCAAGGGGTTGTGATATAGTATCCTTCATTTCTGCTATCTCAGCAGCTACCACTGGAGGAACTCATTGTGGTGGAGTAGATGACATACCTGTTGAGACAAGGCTTCCCAATTCAATATGTCAACTACTAGGAGTTAGTGTTTGTTGAAATAATAATAATGATTTCATTAATGTACAATACGATGTAAGAAATTCAAAAACCTGAAACAACATAGTTTAAGATTACAACACAACAACTATATATAGCTCACCTCAAGCACCATCTCATTGATATCCTCTCGTCTGGGTATTGGTGGTTGTGTTGTTGTCTCTGTCGGATTTGATGAGTCACCTTGAGACATTTGAGTTAAGCGTTCACTCTTCATCTTCTTGACATTCTCCACAATTTCTGCTACAACTTGGTCTTGAATCTCTCCACTCTCCTTATGTGTGTGTGTGACCTCTAGAAGGGTCAAGTAATCTGGGAGGATACCATTGTTTTTTACAGCCTATGTACAAGCAAGAGATGTTACAATATGAAAACGAAATGAATAAGAGCAAAAGGAAATAGTTGTTGACTATTATACCATCTCAATCTCTCTACGTTTGAAGGATTTAGACCTAGAGTTGTGGACTGCCATTCCTTTGCCCTTGCGATCACTTTGTCGGTTTATTGACTTGATGTGGGCCTGTAATGATGTCTTTGGAAATGCCCAAAACTTCTTAAAACCTTCCCATGCGGCAGGATTACATCCAACCAAACAGTTTTTGCTTTTCTTCCACTTCCTCTTCCACTCACACATGTGCTTTGAGTACGACACTACATGAGCCTTGTTGGACAGTCTTTTATACCCAGACATAAAACTGCTTTGAAGTAAATGATTCAAACCTGCAGTACAATCTTTTTTCGACGATTACGTCCTTAAAGGAAAGGGCAGTACATTTTATTGGTTTGTAGAGTTACCGCTTGATTTCCAGTAAACAACATGAACTCCATAATTCCATCAGCATACTCTTTCGTTAGTACTCCGGTTGTGGTATCGTGTACCATACCGTCCATCCAAGATCAAAAGTAGTTCAAATTAGCCATTTAACCAAGTGTTGAAGAAGGAAATGAGATTAGCCATAAGAGAGAGAATAAGGTGCTGGAACATTAAAACATATGAAAGTGTCATTTGGATATTGTGATATAATGAACTGATGGTATGTGATTTTCTATCTATATAAGGATAATTTAAGAGAGATCCAGACAAATTTGGACATAACTTTTGCAGTATGAAATTGTTACATTTTTTAGTTTACTGTGTAGTCAATAGTAAAACCTTTTTATCCCCCCTTTTTATCCCCCCCCCAAGACATGGTTGAGAGAGTTCCAGGCAACATTTTTGTTTGTGACTGGTAACTTTTAACCAGTCACCACCGACACTTACACAACAACGACAAATCACTTTCACCATCTGCAAATGGAGCAAATGTACACTTTATACAATACTTTGGCTCTATTTGATTAAAGTTGAGTTTTCATATGTTATTGGTCTTTACTTTTTGCTATAATTATGAATCAAAATTCCATAAACTTATTTCTCAATTGCTAAGTTATTTTTGAAGTGACTATGCCTACATTTGGACCACCAATTTGTACAATATGGTTGTGATATAACCATTGTTTTTTGCCTCAAGTTTGACTAGCCACATCAACATAAAAATAGAGAGTTTTGAAACAAAACCAAAGAATCTTGAAGATGAGGATTCATCCAGAAGTGGCCAAGAGTTATTTGTCTCTATTGGTACAACTTATAGGCCATTTGATTTGAACAAGAAGTTTTACATCAAAGTTGGCCCAATAAATCCTAATTGTGGAATCGAGGATATGATCATATCTTTTTGGAAAATTTATTGGCCATATTGTTACTAGAACATAAATTCAACAAACTACAATATGTTTTTATTACTTAATAATTTTTGTTATCATCTTTCAATTTCAAAAAAAATGTAATGGACTTTTTATTTCCCTCTTATCTTGTTCAAAAATGTTAAAGTTTTCACTAATCTTACTTTGTTTTAACAAAAAAATTTAATCAAAATGATTTTGTAACAATTCCATCTCAATCCGTCTATATTTATATTCCGTTTTTAAAACACTCTGTTACTTTCTAAATGTGTCTAGAATTTCTAGACGATTACGGATGACTGTTGCATTTTGTCTTAATTTGCTTATTTTCGTTACAAAATCCAGACAGTTTCCTATCACTTTTAGACTTGCGGCGCTCGTCTTTTTCCGTCTCTTTACTATCCCGAATTTAAGACAGATTGGGACGAAATTTGCATCAGTCTAGAATTTTTTCTGGAAACATCACTTTTTTCTTGTAGTGACTTGATGATAAATTTTTTGGGAAAAATGTCGATTACAACAAACTTACCAAAAAAGTCAAATTGAATACGGAACTCCGGATATTATTGATTAAATAATGTATTTATAGTTGACTTTTAATTAAATCCTGAACTTTAAGTTGACTAAGCCAATTGAACTCGATGGAAATTCCATATCGAAATCGTCTCTGAAATCGAAAGCCAAATCGATTATGGAAGTTCGATTAAGTTCTTATCTTCCTTTTCAAGAACCCCTAAACTTGATTTTCTATTTTCTTTCAAGAATTAGCTCAAATTGGTTGAAAGAATAGAGAAATTCAAGCTTAGGGATTCTTCAAGAGGAAGATAAGAAGTGAAAACTTCCAAAACTGAATTAACTTCCGATCTCAGAGACAATTTTGATTTGGAATCTCCGTCGGATTCAATTAATTTAGTTAATTTAAAATTAAGGGTTTAATCAAAAGTTAACTATAAATACATTATTTAATTAATAATAACCAGAATTACTTGTTCAATTTGATTTTTTTGGTAAATTTATTGTTAAATCGATACTTTTCCCTAAATTTTTTATGTCAAACTTGACATTTATGAGGTTGCTTCCTTAATAATATCGGTTGGCCTTTCCACCTAATTACAATAAGTTATCTTTGGATTCCTACATAGTTTTAACGAATGAACAAAAACTTGAATCAGATGTTTGGTAATAAAAGTATATATAAACTAAGCTATTGAATGTGACCAACTCATTAATTTTTTTTGTCAAAGAATAAAATATATAATCCCAAGTTGTAATAGTGGAGGTTACAAAGAAGACTTCGGTCGGTGGCTATCTACTCTTCCTTGAAGTGATCTTACTTATCTTCCATGCCAGTTTGTTTTTATTATTTCCGAAGGATCGATAAGATTTATGGTCAAACTATAACAATAGTATGTAGAGTAAATACAATTTTTTAGATTTTATTAATGCTGGATGTGAACTTACGGAGATTAAACATTTGAATGGAGTTCCCAAAATTTTAGGGATCCCAAAATTTTTTTCTTCCAAATATATATAGAAAAACTGGTCTTTAATATGCAAAAGTGAAGTCTTAAAATTTGTTGTTCTATGGGTGTTAAACTTATGTTTAAGAAGAAGAGTAAGCGTTTTATACAAAGAATAACACATTTTGATAAAGAACCACAAAAAAGTGATGTTGATAACATCGTTCTAAGGCTGGAGGAGGATTCCACAATTAATTATTTCATCATAATTGTTGATCAAGTTTTGGTTTCTTTCCATACAAAGTTAGAACTTAGAAGGATATTTTTGGATTTTTTTTCAGTTCAGAAAAGTTAAATTCAGCAAGTGATGATAATTTAAAGACATCATGTACTAAGGTTGAAATTTTTCTTAAGAATTGAGAAATTTCAGATATTGATGGGAATGATTTCTTTCTCGAAATCCAAGTTTTCAGAGAAATCTTATCCAAGCATTTAAAGAAGATCGCACAAGTATATGTTTTTGTAAGAGATACAAGGATTGTTATCATAATGTATGAGTTGCATATAGGATAATGCTCATTATTCTGGTTTCAGTTCCTTCAGTTGAAAAAAAATTCTCTAAATTGAAATTGGTAAAGTTTTAATTATGATCGACTATGTCACAAAAAAAGGTTAAATAAATTGGCTATGTTATCGATAAAAAAATACATGCTTAGAAATCTCAATTATGCAATAATGAGGAATGATTTTGCAAAGAATAATATAAAAAAAAAAATTCAGAAACATAATTAATAACTTGTTGTTTTTTCAATTAATGATATTGGTTTTTTTCCCAACATGAATTTTATTTGTTTTCATTTTTTTTACGTTATCGTTTGTTTTATATTTTGAATGGGCCCATAAAATTCAGGTCCGATTCTAGATTTTATAATCAAATATGGTAGAAAATGCAGTATATTGACACTTAACCATTTAACCTAAAATACTTCCCCATATCAATTCGTTTATTTTGTTTTATTAATTTAAATAGTAATATTTCCTCGAGATTTAGTTTACAATTCATTAAACCAAATCCAAACCTGGCGTTATTTAGATATTATGAACATTTTTATGCTTTGATTGAATATTTGGTGAAAGTAAATAACTTATGCGTTTGAGTTACAAATCTCTTTTTCTTTTTTAGTTAATTAAAGGTGTTAATATATTACACTTCATCTTGTTTTCTCTATTTTCTATATATATCTCACTAATTTCATTGCAATCAGATACATTGTACGTGGTTGTTTAATTTGTTTATGTTTTCTCGTCGTATATCGTGGTGCATGTATCATGTATGCGTTTTATTTCGTCAGCTGTGCGTAAGAACAAAACGTAGAAAATGTCTTCAGAGTTATAAATCATGCGGTAGATATCTATCGTCCTTTAGCCAACTTGGTAATCTTTCGTCACTTATTGGCTTAGATAGCGTATTAAACCAAATGTCGATGAAAAGTAGAAAAAATTGAATTGAGTTTAACTAAAGCGACTACTAAATTCACTTTCGCTTGATTAAAATCGTATATATACGTAACGTCCATAAATGTATAATATGTATCTTACATATTAAAGCGGAAAACAATTTCATTTTGACCGTATTATAAACTTTAGGATAAAATTAACTTATGCTTCATAAAAACCTTTAAAAATAAGAATAAATTAGTTTTATTACAAATTTTTATACAAAATTCAAAACCAATAAGGATTTAATAGATAAATCTCTAAAAAACTAAAATTTAATATACAAAAAAATCGGATACAAAATCGGTTATTGATTTAGTTATGGTTCGGGTTTGGATTCGGTTTTCGAGTACATATATTAGGACCTATTCTGATATTTTGCCGAGTTCAGTTCCTCTAATTTGGTATTTTGGTAGGCTGTTCTAAGACTTATTCGAGTATTTTAAATTTTCGAACAGAGTTCGGTTTGGTATTGATCGAGTTCAGGGTCGTGTATTTTTATATAAAAATTCAAAATTAAAAAAAATCAATAGAAAAAAATATAAAAAGCTAAAATTTGGTAACTGATTTTGTTTTGATTCGAGTTAGGTTAGTTTTTTATATACATAGATCTAAGATTTATTTGGGTAATTTGCCGAGTTCGGTTCCTCTATTTTCGGGTTGATTTTGGTTTGGGTTTAGGATCTTTAAAACAACATCTCAAAAACAATATTCAAAACAGCAACACGGGTCTAAAAAACTAAATGAACAAAAATTGAAAAAAAACAATCAAATCCCACGCTATAGCGTTGGTATAATCCTAGTTAAATTATTAAAACTCTAGAAAAATACAATGAAACGCCGAAGAAGAATATTAAAAATTGACAAGGAGCTTGTGGTCAAGTGGTAAAGAATGAATTTGAGACTTTAAAAAGTTCACAGGTTCGATTCCTCTACTATGCGAAACTAAGTCACAATTTCCTAGTCATCCCTACATGGATATGAGACCATGTTTTCGACCCACTTGAATACCTGGAAGTGAAGGTCTATTCATGGGCTGTACCACTCCTAGGAGAATAGTCCAAACTCCTCCCATAAAATTTGGAACTCCAGAGTTACAAAAAAAAAAAAAATAAAAAATTGTGAAGGATGTACTTTACGTTAGCAATGGTTGCAATAACAGCAGTAAATGGGCGAATCTATGAACTTTTTGTCCTACTACAAATCTATTTTGATTAAAAACGATAGTGAAGTTTAAGTTACTTGTCCTTATTTGTTACTGTGTAACAAATAACAATTGAGTTGACTCGGCAATACTAAGGAAAAACACCAATACCACGAGAAGTGTATATGTATGCTTGTAAACAAACACAAAGACAAAGAAGTGAAAGTGCAGACAAATCACTAAAAACACAAGCTAGATCACTTTGAAATACGATTTATTAAGCAAATAATCTTTCTTACAAAAGATCTATTTCTTGTTGGAAATTACTCTATTTGAAAAACCAACTTAAATTTAATTCAACCCTAACCGATAACCTAAAACTCAAAGTTTGATTCACTAATATATCTAAAACTTATGGTCTAAGTTCTTCAAAAACTAGGTTTACAATTAACTTTCTCTTTTACCGGCACAAGATACAAACACTCTTGCCCTAAAAACTCTTCCACATTTTCCCTTTATTAACAAAGATATTTTCCTTTTTTTCTTTTGATAAAATCTTCTAGAGATTCTTCCTTATCTCCAATTTGAATCTCTAACAAACTTGAAGTCTTCATCTCCAAGCTCAACCACATGGTTTCATTAACTCAACCACGTGACTCCGTACGTTCAATACTCTTCCTTTTTAATTATTGAAACTGCAACATCTTCAATCTCCCCCTTTTTGGCTTGATGTGCATCTTCAGCAAACGAGGTTCTTGTTGAACATAATCAGGTTCTTGTTGTCAATCTTCCAATTCCTGTTGTGCTTCTCCTAAAACGTTTCCCCCTAATAAGACATTATGGATTCATCTAGAGCCAAACTATCATCTCCCCTTACCTAAGTGCCCATCGAGACAAAAACAAACAAGTTTCTGTCTAATCGCTAGTGAACCAAGATACATAAGCACAACCATAAACCAAAACAAACAAATGCAACTTTATCACAAATGAGATTAAACATGATATACTTTTCCAATAGACGTCTATTTATCAATCAAACTCGTGAGTGACCCAGAATTATAATCAACCATGTGAATGATTCCATTTTAACTTTTTAAAAATCAGAATAAGTCACGAAAGTACCTTTCACTGAGACTAATCATCCACAGAGAACCCATATTCTGCAAAACCTAGCGTGCACCCTACTTTTGAGACGTACGATCAGAATCAAGACTCTGTGGCTAGTCTTTCACACTAGCATGCCTTCATCACAAGCCTTTTTCAAAGTGTTGAGGATATTAAACAGATCAGGCAGCTGTGATTTCCTTTAGAGAGACATATACTATCACAATTACATACTCAGATGATGTAGGTACCCTTCTCGACCATATGACTGTTGCAACATCACAAGTACGGTTTAATCACTTTGTTGGTAGTAGATATACCCTTCTTGATCATGTGTTTTGGCAAACCATCAAAAGTACGATACCTGCATCTTCTTGCATAAAACTGAATCAAAGATATCACTTGATTTCTCAACTTATTGATTCAGATATTCCACACATCTGTGGAAATTGTGTAATGAGTATCACTTGACTTCTCAACTCATATACATTTGCTCTCCTTAGCTCTTTGACCTCATTCTCCTAACATTTAATATCTCAGCTCAAAGATCATCTTTTCACGACATGATAAGCAGCTATTTTCCACTTGTTCGATCAAAACTGATATATGTCTGCTTTTCAAGTGTCTACCATTCTTTTCCAAAAATAAGTTCCTATCTCAAATCAGCTCAACAAAACCTCAAAACATCGTTTAGTATTCACAAATCCCAATTGCAGTTCTCAATCCCACCAAACGATTAAAAGCAAGAGGTTTAGTAAATAAATTAGCCAGTTGATATTCAGTGTTCACATGATCAATTACATCAAGTTTCTCCTCAACAAGTTCACAAATAAAATGATGACGAGTGTCAATATGCTTAGTTTGAGAATGTTGCACAGGATTCTTAGCAATGCCAATGGCACTTGAATTATCACAATAAACAAGCAAGGGTTTGGAAACTGTACCGTAATCAGTAGACATTTGTTTCATCCATAGGAGTTGAGTGCAACAACTTCCAAACGCAACGTATTCTACTTCTGTTGTTGATAAAGAAACAAATTTCTATTTCTTGCTGAACCATGCAATCAGATTGTTTTCAATGAAGAAACATCCACCACTTGTGCTTTTTTGATCATCAACACACCCTGCCCAATATGCGTCGCAGTACTCTGTCATACTTGTGGTTGTGTCCTTTATGTAGAAAATCCCAAGATGCTGAGTTCCGCTCAGATATTTCAGAATACGTTTAGTAGCTTGGAGATGAATTTCTTTAAGGTCTGCCTGAAATTTGGCACAAACTCCCACTGAGAAACAAATGTCTGGATGACTTGCTGTTAAGTACAATAACCCTCCTATCAGACTTCGGTATGATGTAGCATCTACAGATTTCCCTGATTCATCTTTGGACAGCTTTCCATTTGTCCCCATTGGAGTTTTTGCTACCTTGCTATTTCCATTCCAAACTTCTGAATCAGATTCTTTGCATACGTGCTTTGATTCACAAAAATCCCAGTAGGCATCTGCTTTACTTGCAAACCAGAAAATAAGTGAGTTTACCATTCATACTCATCTCAAATTCTTTGGTCATGACTTCAACAAACTTGTCCACCATGTTCTGATTAGTAGATCCAAACACTATGTCATCTACATATATCTACACTACTATGAATTCATCAGCATTTAGAGTAAAAAAAATATCTTGTCCACACTTCCACGTGTATATCAATTCTCAATCAGAAACGTGGCTAGACAATCATACTAAGCTCTTGGTGCCTGTTTGAGTCCATACAGAGCTTTGTTGAGCTTGTAAACATAATCATGATGCTATAGATCTTCAAACCTTTAGGATTGTTCAACATACACTTATTCTTGAAGAAATCCATACAAAAAAAAGCACTCTTAGCATCCACCTAATATAGTTTAAACCCCAACTTGCATGCCATTCCAAACAAAAATCTGATAAGACTCTAAGTGAGCTACTGGTTCAAATGTTTCCTCAAAATCATCACCTTCGACTTGTGAGTAACCTTGAGCAACCAGTCGAGACTTGTTCCTAACAACGTTTCCATCCTTGTCAATTTTGTTCTTGAATATCCATTTGGTGCCAACAACATTCACATCTTTAGGTCGGTAAACAAGAACCCACACATTTAACCGTGCAAAGTTTGATAGCTCCTCTTGAATAGATGCAATCCAAAATTCGTCTAGCAGAGCTTCCTTGTATGTCTTGGGTTCAATTTTAGACACAAAACAAGCATACTCAATCGATTCAGCAACTTCTTGCTTATATGCCATGAAAGCCATGAAAGCTGCATTCCCAACAAGCTGTTTGAAATCAATCTGCTTTCCTCGAGTAATTCTTCCCCCCCTGAATCTCACCTATAACATCGTTGGAGGAGTGATTCTGATGTACTTGAGGAGGAACATCAATAAGATCTAAAAAATAAACATCAAAACTAGATTTTGCAGACTGTTGAGGCTCATCATTCTCATCAAGTTGCTGAAGAGTTAGCCGAAACATGGATGCATCATGAAAGACCACGTTCACAGTCTCTTGAACTATCAAAGTTCGACGATTGTATACTCTGTATGATGTACTTAAATCTGAGTAACCAAGGAACATACCTTCATTGCTCCGAGAATCAAACTTTCCAAGATGATCCTTATCATTCAGAATATAGCAAACACTTCCAAACACATGAAAGTAATGTACTGTCAGAGTTTTACTCTTCCATAACTCATAAGATGTCTTTGTAGTTCCTTTCTACATGTACACACGATTTATGATGTAACATGCAGTGTTAACAGCTTCACCTAGAAGTGTTTGGTGCATTGCTTCTATACAACATTGCCCTGGCCATTTCCTACAACGTTATGTTCTTGCGCTCAACTACACCATTCCGCTATGGTGTTCGTGGTGCAGAAAACTGATGATCAATACCTTTTTCTGAACAAAAATGTTTGAATGTCTTATTCTCAAATTAACCCCCATGAAGAACTTGATGCTTTGATTTCATTTTTAAGCTGAAGTGCCAGAATTCTGAAGCTATCAAAAGAATCACTTTTCTCACGAAGAAAACGCACCCATGTGTATCCGCTGAAATCATCAACCAAAATAAGAATGTACGTTTTCCCAACAATGCTCTCGACTTGAATTAGGCCCATTAGATCCATATGAACAAGTTCCAATAGATTCTTGGACCTAACATCTAGAACAGAGTTGTGTTAAGTCTTGACTTGTTTTCCCATGCTACAAGGACCACATACAAACTTACTGATCTTTTTCATGCTTTGGTAACCCTCTGATGATCTCTTTGTTAGATAATTTCGCCATAGTCCAAAAAATTCATGTGACCTAGACGTTGATGCCAAATCTGAGTTTCACTTTTTGAGTTAGAAACCAAGCATTGTGAACTAGGAACCCACATGTAGCAGTCATTTCCTGTACAAACTCCCTCTAAGTGAACAGTACCATTCTCATCAACAGCTCGACATTTAGTTCTTGTAAATGTAACATCCAATCTTGTATTACACAACTGGCTTATGCTAATTAGATTTGCTTTCAGACCATCAACAAGGAAAACATTACGAAGTTTAGGTTCTGTTGAACTCTCTGTAGTCCCTTTACCATGAAATTTTCCTTTAGTAGCATCACTAATCGTCACTTTTCCAGTTGTGATTGCCTCAAGCTCTTGTAGAGAAAGTTGATCTCCTGTCATATGTCTTGAGCAACCACTATCAAAGTACCACTTACTCATTGAGTTACCCTTATCACATTTCTCAGCTGTGAATGCTACTCGGCAGAACAAATCTATTTTCTTAACCCAAATCTGGTTTCTGTTTTTACCGTTGAAGGTAAACTTTTGTTGCCTCCAAATTTTCTGAACCCTATATTGAAGCTTGTAGCATTGATATCTCATATGCCCTTCTTTTCCACAATACCAACACTCAACTTGCTGACCCTAATTCGATCCTTAATACTGATTCTTCTCAGTTTTCCACCATAGACCAGCCCTCTGTTTTAGATGTTGATGTTGTTTATCTCCTTTTTACTACTAGGGTTTGAATTGTTCAACAGTCTCTCATGAACCAATAGCTTTTACAAACTTCATTTCTGTGGATTCCTCTTCCTTATAACCCAAACCAAAACTTGGATTCTCTTTCCTTCCTACAACATCCTGATCTACTTCATCAGCTCAAATAGTTTGCTTTCCAGATCAGTATTCTTTGCTTTGACATCCATGAGTTCTTTCTCAGCTTGTTGTAGCTTATCTACAGCGTCCTATTTTTCTGTTTTCAGACACCTGTTTTCTTCTCGAGTTTCCATCAAAGAAGTCACCAATATGCATATCTGATCTTCTGGACTCATATCAAGTTCATCATCAGACTCTTGGTTTTCAGCTACAACAGTATTATGATTAATCTGATCGTTGTTGTCCTCTTCATCTTTACTACTCTCGTCCATAATGCTTAGATGAACCAAGAAGTTATTAAGGATATTGTTTTCCTGTTCATCATCACTATCACTTTCACTCAATGTGGCCATAGCAGATTTTCCAGACCTTGTTTAACACTCATTCTTAGTGTGACCATACCCTTTGCACTCATAGCATTGAATAACCATCTTCTTTTTAGCTGATGGGAAATCAGCTTTGAAATGTCCATATCCTTGACATTCAAGGCACTATTTGTCAACTTTGTAGTTGTCTCTATATGTTGCATGTTTAGCAGAGACCTGAAATGTCCTTCCTATGCCCTTTATTTGCTTCTCGGAGGAATTTTTTCACAATAAAACCTAGTTTTTCTTCTAAATTTTCAATTGGTTCCTTTTCACGAGAAGATTTTTCAGAGTGATTTGAAACTCATCCTTCGGAGTGATTTGAAACTCATAAGCTTGCATCATACCAACAACCTGATCATATCTCATCGTGTCAGAGTTCAGAGACACCTCAAGGGCTGATCGATGATCATGGAATTTAGGTGGAAGACATCTTAAGAATTTTTTGACCAGCTTCTTGTCCTTGTACGTTTTTCCCAAGATTAAAGCTTTGTGTGCTAGAAATGACAACTTACTGCTGAATTCCGCAACAGATTTATCTTCTCCCATTGTCAAGTTTTTGAAACATGAAGCGAGGATGTCAATCCGAGTTTTTTTCAAACTTTGGTACCTTTAAATCCTACTTCAAGAATATCCCATGCCTCTTTAGCACTTTTACAACCTTGAACTCTCTTGAATTGATTGTTGTGTAGAGAGTTGAAAATAGCTGACAATGCTTTGAAATTCCATATAGCATACGACTTTTCTTCTGTTGTCCATTGTTTCCTCGGTTTTGGTACAAAAGCACCATCCGCATCTTTACCAACAGGATGCTCCCAAGCTTTTTCAACCACAAGCCAAGCATCAGAATTAATTCCCTGTATATGCTGAGCCATCTGGACTTTCCAGTGTCCATAGTTGTCTGGATCCAAGTTAAGTGTTTTTGCAACGACAACCAGTTGTTTTTGTGCGTTGTCCATCTCGTCCTCATGATCTTACACCTGCAAGCAATAACAACTGTTATGCGGCGCACCGCTCTGATACCAATTGAAAGTGTAGATAAATCGCTAAAAATTCAAGCTAGATCACTTTGAAATACGATTTATTAAACAAATATTCTTTTCTTACAAAAGACATATTCCTTGTTGGAAATTACTCTACTCGAGAAACCAACCTAAATCTATTTCAACCCTAACCGATAACCTAAATCTCAAGGCTCAATTCACTAATCTCTCTATAACTTACGACCTAAGTTCTTCGAAAATTAGGTTTATAATTAACCTTCTCTTTTATAGGCACAAGAGACAAACTCACTTGCCCTAGAAACTCTCCCACGTTTTTCTTTATCAACAAGGATATATATATATATATATATATACATATGTTGATAAAATCTTCTAGAAAATCTCCAATTTAAATCTCTAACAAACTTGAAATCTTCCTCTTCAAACTCAACCACGTGACCTCCGTACGTTCAACACTCTTCCTTTTTAATTATTGAAACTGTAACATCTTCAAAAAGTTTTCAATTGATCACCGAAGCATTAGAAAGACAGCATGCAATACCACCACCGGAGCCGCCACGGGTGAGTTTGATTGTCCTATAATCTGTTTATATTAGCTGAATACTTAATTATCTATAAATTGTTGGAATCTTAGAGGTAATTGCGGTAAATTTTGTTTGCCCATTGGATGTGATTAAAGTAAGGTTTCAGGTTCGTGGACTTCCTTTAACTCCATTGTCGAGACATCAAAGAGGTACAAAAATAGTGGCAATAATGTGGTTTTCGGGTTTATTTGTTCGTTTAAGGTAATATATAGTTATAAATTTGAACCAAAGTTTATTTGTGTGAATAAATTATTAATTTGCTTCTGTGTGTTTCTTGGGTTATATTATTCTTAAATATTGTAAAAAAATTCTTGAAATTCTATATTTTTTTGGTGAAAGGAAATTCTATATATCTTTTTTGGTCGATTGGAAATTTTATATTTATATCATATTTTTTATACATATAACCATCTCGACTTAATGTTTGATGGTACTAGGTAAAATTTACCGAAAATCATTCGGAAGGCATTTGCAGCGAATGAAGTATTTTGCGTTTGGGATTATATCATTTATGTCAAAATATTTACGTGTCAACACTGTTGGAGGTGGATCCGAGATCCTATTTCGTTGCATGGAAACAATAAGGCAAATTCTAAGTATTGAACTCGCCAAATTTGTCGAAGTCTCAACTCGGGAGAATTCCTTCTCAGAAGCGCGCTGAAACTTAAAGGAACTTGGACGACACGTCAGCAAACAAAGAAATGGAAATTTTAGTATTCCGACATGGAAAATTTCCGAAAATCTAGCAAGAATCTAGATATTTGTATATTTTCCTTTATCTAATCTACTTTGTAACCGCCACTATGGTCTATAAATAGAGGGGCAGGTCCTTCAAAGGAGAGATCCGTTTTTTGACACTAGACATTAAGCAATATATTATACTCGGCAATCATCATGTTCACAATACACTTCTTGTTCTCCAAAACCCTAAAAGAATCATTGCCCAATCTTCTCTCTTTTAATCAGAATCGTGGACTTAGCTCCTTATGATAGACCTGGTTCAAACAGTTGGTGCCATCTGTGGGCAGGACATCGAAGGAATTCTTTACACAGGAACTAGGAGCGCACGTGAAACAAAGGAGGGTGGAAGATGAAGTAACCATCAGCTCACCCGAAAGGAGGAACCTTAACCTCCATGAAAACACTGATCCGACTATGGGATCGTCCTTGAACTCAATTCAAACTCAGGAAGAGAACCAAGAAAACTTTCAGGAAGTTGCCGCCCTCCCCGGTCTGCCTCAAGGATCACTTTCAATCAAAAATTTAGTACGCAACATGATAGACCGATCGAAGAAACTCGGAAAGATTCTACAGAATTGAGTCTCGCCTAAACGAAAGTAGCCTCCCGTCTACGCAAAATAATAGGCTAGATGGAGAAGTATTGGCTAGCGTCCAAAGAAACCTGTTTGGAGCATTTGCAAGTCCATAACCAACCAACATGACTAGACCAGGGCAGACTACAACGCCAAACGCGTTAGGACAGCAAACGCCGACTACAATGGACACAACAGTCGTATACAGGATTATGAAGGACATGTGACCTCAGTTCCATCAAGTTACCAGATCGACACTAGAAATTGGTTGAATTTTGGCTCAAGCTCGAAACTCGCCCTTCGCGACAAGGCTAAAAAGAGTCTCGGTAAATCGGGTACCACAAATAAAGTGCCCTACATACGATGGGACTACTGACCTAATCGAATTCATGAGTGCTTTCAACGTACAAATGAACAGAAAAACCTACAATGCCGACCAGGAAGACGCAGCTTACTGCCATCTCTTCACTAAGAATCTAACTGGCGATGCTCTAGTATGGTTTACCAAGTTACCAACTGGATCGATCGAGAGCTTCAATCAACTCACCGAGTTACTCATGAAGCAATATGCCTTATTCATCAACCAAGATACTTCTACAGCAGAGTTACGGTCCTTGAAGCAAAGATTTAACGAGTCCCTAAAGTCGTATCTCAGACGATTTAGAAAAATCTTGACTAAAGCCAAAGTCAGCGATGACATGGCAATTGAGGCTTTAAGAACTGGAATGGTTACGGACGAGGCCCTATGGAGAGATCTCTTTATAAATCGTCCCAATACGGTCTTGGATTCCCTACGCAGAGTAGCAAAGCACGCAGACTACGTGGAGGAAAAGCAAATCCTCGTCAGAACACAGAAAATTCATCGAGACTCAGGAGCTAAGGAGTCAAAAGAAGAATACCATGAGCTGAGACAACATAGTTACAGAGGAAAAGCAATCTCGGCAATAGCTTTCCAACTCGGCGAAACTGATAGCCTAGCTCGTAAAAAGCCGTTTAACAACACTTACAACGGAAGTGAATATTGTGCCTTTCACAATAGGACTAGTCATTCCACTTCAAAGTGCAAACAGTTACAAGAACTACTTGCTGAGAAATTTATCAAAGGAGAGTTGAATCTTTCTGAAGAAGAAACTCAGAAATTCAAGGCACAAAAGCGAAAAGAAGCCGAGTTGTAAGAAGCAGATTACAAAGCGGCAAAAACAAGATGGGGAGACCAAAGAATCAAAATCCCCAAGTGTGGAGATCAATGTAATCATGGGAGGATTACAATTTTGCGACGACACTATAAGGTCAATCAAGAGGTACAAATGGAAGGTTGTAGCAGTGGTCAAACTTGATCCAGTCCAAGAAAGATTAGGACCAGTTGATTCGGAAGTTACATTCACCGCCAAGGATGTTGAAGGAGTAAGCTTCCCACATAACGACCCGCTAGTCATCAAATTACGAGTAGCCGACTGCGACATATCTCGGATCCACATCGATAGAGGCAGTTCGGTAGATATAATCATTAAGGAGACGTTGGATAAGATGGCTTTACCAGACGCATGACTCAAACCAGTGGACAGAGGATTGACTGCATTCGATGGAACCACGATGAACGCAATCGGAACTATCAAGTTAGCAGTCCGAGTTGCCGGAATTACCAGATGGATCAAGTTTTTAGTAGTAAATAATCCGCCAATTTATAATATGATACATGGGACACCTTGGATCCATACAATGAAGGCAATCCCATCAAGCTACCATCAGTGTGTAAAAATCCCAATAAGCGAAAGAGTTTACACACTTCGAGGAGATCAAAAGATGTCTCGAACATACTTTATTACCGAATTTAAGTTCCGGAACAAATCTTGCATGATCATGGTAACTGTGAAAAGCAAAGCATTAACGGAACCTCCCGTTCTAGAAAAACCAGACCAATCTAGCGTCGAACTCGTCAACATCGATCTTACAAACCCGTCCAAATGCATCAACATTGGGGTCAATCTGAGTAAGTAGATCCGAGACAAGTTGTTCCAACTTCTAGAACATAATGTAGTAACATTTGCGTAGACAACTAAACATATGCCTGGGATCAATCCGAAGATTGCAAGCTACAAATTGAATATTGATATGACTTAGAAGCCTAGCAAGCAAAAGTGAAGAAAGCTAGGGCCCAAAAGAACAAAGGCTATAATCGATGAGGTTAAAAAGCTAACCGAAGCTGAATCAATCGTCGTAGTCCAATACCCAGAATGGTTAGCTAACCCGGTTGTCGTTCCCAAAAAGAAGGGAAAGTGGCGAGTATGTGTGGACTTCACCGACCTCAACAAAGCTTGTCCAAAAGATAGTTTCCAGCTGCCAAATATTGACAGAATTCTTGAAGCAACCACCGGAAACAAACTCCTTTCATTCATGGACGCCTTCTCGGGGTATAATCAAATTCGGATGCACCCGGACGACATGGAGAAAACTTCGTTCATCACAGAACGCAAAACTTTTTGCTATAAAGTAATGCCATTCGGTTTAAAGAATCCCGGCGCGACTTACCAGAGATTAGTCAATAAGATATTTGCCGATCAACTCAGACAAAAAATGGAAATTTACATTGACAACATGCTTGTGAAGTCTCTTAAAGCTGAAGATCATGTCGAACATCTAGCATGATATTTTCAAACATTAAACGAATATCATGAAGCTCAATCCGGTAAAATGCACCTTTGGAGTAACCTCAGGAGAAATTCTTGGATACATAGTCACTCAGAGGGGAATTGAAGCAAACCCAAAGCAGATTAAAGCAATTCAAGAAATACCTTCTCCGAAGAACAAAAGAGAGTTTCAAAGGCTAACTGGCCGAATAGCCGCTCTAAATCGGTTCATCTCGCGCTCAACGGATAAGTGTCTCCCATTTTACAACTTATTGCGGGGAAACAAAGAGTTCAATTAGGACGAGAAGTGCGAGAATGTCTTTTCCGAGTTCAAGGAGTATCTTTCAACCCCACAATTCTTATGAAACCCAAAGACAGAGAGCCACTATACTTATACATTGCGGTCTCGGCATCAGCAGTGAGCAGCGTGCTAGTTCAAGAAGACAGAGGGATTCAACATCCAATTTTCTATACAAGCAAATCTTTGTTGGAGCAAAAACCAGATACCTGACGACTGAGAAACTTGCGTTAGCAGTGGTGACCTCGGTACGGAAGTTACGATCTCACTTCCAGTCTCACACTGTCATTGTGTTAACCAATCACCCACTACGAACGATTCTACATAGTCCAAATTAGTCTGGAAGACTAACTCAGTGGGCCATCGAATTAAGTGAATGGGATATCAAATTTAAAGGAAGAACGAGTGCAAAGTCTCAAGTACTGGCTGACTTTCTAATTGAACTGGCCCCAGACTTGGAGCCCTTAAAATCAGAAAAGGTTCTTCGGACCTGGAAGATTTACGTTAACAGACCATCATCGCAACATGGCTCGGGAATCGGAATCCTACTTGAAAGCCCGACAGGAGAAATCTTGGAATAATCATTCTGACTTGTGTTTCAAGCATCCAACAATGAAGCAGAGTATGAGGCATTGATCGCAGGGATCAGGCTGGCCAAAAAGATCGGGGCAACTGAAGTAGAATGTTATTGTGACTCTCAACCGGTAGTCAACCAAGTGAATAGAGGCTATGATACCAAAAACGACCGGATGGAAGCATACCTCAAAGTTTTCAAGTATTTGACAAAGGATCTGAAGTTCAAAGTAAACAAAATCTCCCGATCTGAAAACACTTCACCTGACGCCTTAACAGCTCGCGTCTCCACAACAAATCCCATTCAAAGGAGGATAATACCAGTCGAAAGTATATACCAACCAAGTATAAGTTTACCAAAAGGAGATGTTGAACTTGTCTCGGCAATAACTGAAACTAGGGACAACTCCGACATTGAGATGCCAGACATTGAACCATCCGAAAAATAGAAGACCGACTGGCAAGACGAGAGTCTTGCATACATTATGGATAGAGAAACACCAGAGGATAGATGGGCAGTTCGCTGACTTAAAGCCAAGTGCACTTTCTAAGCCCAAGTCGATGGAAAGTTATATTGGCGAAGTCCAAACGGAATCCTCGTCACTTGCATCAATGGTGATGAGATCAGCGAAATCATTAAAAAGACACATGATAGAGCTAATGGAAATCACAATAGCGGAAGATCACTTGTACACAAGATCAGACTCTCGGATATTATTTAGCCGACAATGGCAAAAGATTATGCGCAATATGAAGCCAAATGCGACAAATGTCAATGACATGGGCACATCATCCATGCCCCAATGGAAGAGCTAACTTCAGCAGATATGCCATATCCGTTTATGCGGTGGGCAATAAACATAGTCGGACCGTTGCCCTCATCAAAGACAGAGATGTAGTCAAATTTGTGTGGAAGAACATAATTTGCCGATATGGGCTGCCTTACGAGATTGTAATAGACAACAAATCTCAATTCATCTCGGCTAAGTTCACTAACTTTTGCTTCAGATGGAACATTCGAGTGAGCAATCCACTCCGTGAAACACACAAAGAAACATGCAAGCCGAAGCAACAAACAAACAGATCATAGATGGGATAAAGAAAAGGCTCTCGGAAAAAAGAAAATTGGGCTTCTGAGTTGGATAGCGTGTTGTGGTCGCATCGAACAACACCAAGATGAAAATTTAAACAATGAAGCAATGCAAACCAGCATCGACGACTTGGAGGAAAAATGCAACGAAAAACTTCTCCGAGTACAGAACTATCAATAACAGGCTGTAAAGTACTACAATAAGAAAGTTCGTGGAAGAAAATTTGAAGTAGGAGATCTAGTAATCCAGAAAGTGTTTGAAAACACAGCAGAACTTAACGCAGGGAAACTCTGCGCCAACTGGGAAGAGACGTATATCATCTGTGAAGTCATAAAACCAAGAGTCTACAAGATCACAACCATGGAATGAGAGATGGTTCTGCGAAGTTGGAACTCCGTCAACTTGAAACGATACTATTATTGAAGATATGCCGACTTAGTAATCTAAATATGTTACTTAACGCATCCTCATCCAATTAATTATGTAATCAGAACTATATATTGGCTTGATCCCTACGGGATATGTAGGTACCCTTCGGGTGCAGCTATAACTAAATAAAATTTTAAGTCCCCATCTCGGGTTAAAAAAAAAAAAGGTTTACACCCTAACTCCCAAAAAGAAGAGATTAAATTCTCGCGAAACAGAGTACAATTCTACACGGAATTCGCCGAGATCAAATTCTCGGCAAACATTCCAAAACCGAGTCTTAAAACCTAACCGGGTCATAAAATCCTGCTCAATATAACCGAGTCTTAAAACCTCGCTGGGTCATAAAATTCCACTCAATATAACTGAGTCATATAACCTCACCGGGTCATAAATTTCCAATCAAATTCTCGACGAGTTAATAGACTCTTGAGCCTATTTTATAATATCTTTGGCAAAGCAGAGGTATCACCACTTAAGCCGAGTCTAAATCTCACCGAGTCCCTAAAATCTCGCTCATATCTAGCTGAGTCAAAAACCTCGCACAATTAAAGCCGAGTCTAAATCTTGTCGAGTCCCTAAAATCTCGCTCGTACAAAAGCCGCGTCCAGAATCTCGCCGAGTCCCTAAAATCTCGCTCGTACATAGCCGAGTCAAAAACCTCGCACAATTAAAACCGAGTCTAAATCTCACCAACTCCCTAAAATCTTGCTCATATTTAGCCGAGTCAAAAACCTCGCACAAACCAAGCCGATGCAAATTCTCGCCGAGTCAAAATTTTGCTTGAAAACATAAAACTCGCACAATAGTAAGATGAGTCAACTAAGCTCCGCAAAAGCCAAAAGACCTTGATCATAGTTAATCGAGTCTGAAAACCTCATTGAATAAACTTCAAAATTTTCCAAAACAAAGGAGAATATCGGAATATTATACATTCAAAATATATTAAGCAATGTTTTTACAAATTTCCCATAAAAGGGAATGAATATGTTTTTTACAACAAAAAAAAAACAAACACATATTAAAAGAAAGAAGAAAAGAGAAAAAAAAAAAATCTAAGTGCTAGTCCCGACATACTCAGCTTCGGCATTTCCCTACTCAACCAAGACTTCCTTGTCGGCAACCTATGAAAAAAATATTATCTTTGTTTGAGCCATATCGGTCAAAACCCCAAATAGGAATCTTCGGACAATCTTCGAAATCCTTTACACTAACCTTTGGACAATCTTCAGTCCCATGCACAGTTACCTCATTCGGATGCGACCTAAACGCAAGCACCTTGTTCCAAGCTAAAGCGGGTTCCTCCAGGTTAGGAGACTTGCAAAACTCGAAGGTTGGCATAACCAAGTCATCCGGATGAAGAACCTTGACAACCTCTTTCTCGACAAGGGCCCTAGTAGAAGCAAAACCGGAAGCCCCGAAGGAAATAACATCAGCATCAACTGGATTCTTCTTACTTAGCATGCGCTGCAGGAGTTGATCGTAGCCATACATCTGAGCATAACCCAAGCGATTGGTCTGAGATCCTTTTGAGGTGATTGGCCAAGGAACCTGAAACAAAAGAAAACTCGTCAACATTTTAAACATGTAAAAGGCTCAAAATACTTAAACCTTACCTTTAAAGGTCCATATGCCGTCCTGAATAGAGGAGATGGCCACATTATGCTTCTCTGCTGCCTGGAAAGCAGCATCTCAGAGCCCAGTTGCAGATCTTGAAGCATCCTTAAGAGTAGATATTCTCCTTCTCGTACCTCAGAGACTTCAAGTTGCAGATCTTGAAGCATCCTTACCCGAGTTAGATCGGTCTGAACCATCACTAGAGAAGATCTAGCCTCCGCCGCCTCTTGATGAGATTTCTCCAGCTGCTCCGACATCTCATTTAACCGGCGGGCATTCTCAGAATCCGTAGCCATCGCCTTCTCTTTCTCCAAGAGAACCCTATTCATCTGGGCTATCATCTAAAAAAAAAGAGAAGGAGGACGAGGCAAGAAGTCAGAAAAAAGCCAAGTTAGATAAAACAAAAAAAAAAGAGAAATTGAAAATTAACCGAGAATGTCAACTTTGCCATGGCGATGTACTTTTCCCAATTAACCACCTTGGACACAGGAGGAAGAGCCTCGATAGAATCCCAAAGGAAGCGCATTAAGTCGGCCCCTTCCACCTCACAATCCTTGATTGGCGCCGGCTCTTCAAAAGCGTATTTGAAACTGAAGTTCCCGGAAATTTTACTCCTCTTGTTGGAAGGAACTTCAAGAGGAGGAAGACACTCTTTACGTTTGTTGGTTGCCTTTCGAGTAACCTCAACAGCAGCAGCGCGACCCGGTATCACCGAACAGCATCTAATCACCTTGTTGCCAAAACGCTTAGAAAAAGAGATTTTTTTTAGAGATATTACCTTTAGCAGCAGGATCAACTGTCGACTTCTTCTTCTCTGGCTTTTCTTCAGGCCCGAGGAACCAGACGGAGATGCTGGGGATTCTAGATCACGAACCTTGACAAGGGTTTTAATCTTCTTATTTTGAGAAGATGGGGAACCCATGGAACCCTTACTAATCTTCTCGGGAAGATCAGCCTTGGCCTCAGACGTCAGAATTTTAGCTTCTTGAGACTCTAAGTCGATAACTGGAGTCTCAAAAACAACTATAGGTTGCACCACCGCAGCCAAGTCCTCTTCAAGGACAGAATCAGCAGGTGGGAGAGTTCCGATTTCAGCAGAGGAAGTCGGGACATCTCCAAAAATAGCGTCTAGGCCGCCGAAAATATTAGACATGGTGAAGTCATCAACCCCCATGTCAACTTGCAGAACTCCAGAGAAAATGAATAACACTCATACATGAATTTAAGACTATAAATGCCAGTCTCGATTATAAAAAAAAACTTACCCTTTTGATATCGAGAAGTAGTCTTCTTGAGAAGATCGTCATGCAAGAACTTCCAGTTGAGTTGAGGAACACTGAAAAGTTTGTCTAACAACTCCTGGTGCTTGGGGAGGTGAGGACAAACAGCGGTAGACGGGTGCTTAACTGTAAAGAAAAGAAAATAAACATGAATATCCGGGAGATAAGTAGAGACAAAACATCGTCATTCCTAGAAATCTATCAAGTGTTCTAGCCCAGGAAATACGAAATTCCAGAGGTCTCAGTGGACGAAAGACATCTTCGGGACGAACAAAGAAATGCTGAGTCTTCCGATCGGTAACTTTAGAATTTGGCTCGTCGAAAAATCATAGGCCAGTTTTGGCCTTCGCAAAGAACATCCCCTTTGAGGCCTTGACTTCACAAAAATTAGTCATGTCCTCAAACAACCGAGTTGAAATGTCAACGCCCGCCTCGCTACCGAGGATCAGAACCCCCACGATGTTGGCAACTTCAGAAACTCCAAGTTGAGTCATTGCAATCCTCCAAGCATAATAGTACATAGGGAGAAGATCTGGGATCAGAAACCACACTTTAGATTCCGTGAACCACGAGTTATAGATGGCAACATATCCTTCTGGAGGAGTCCAAGGTCAGGCACTAGAGTTTGGAAGTTTAATATCAATATCTTCCATCTCGGGGCACGCATCGTAGAGTTTTTCAAGTCTCTTCGAATTGATGATCGATGGCCCGACATCGAGTTCATCGTACCAGTCACCTAAATCACTAAGCGGGCTGTTGGAAATATACATATCTACACAATCATGGATCCTACTACTACTAGAGGCTAAAGAAGAGCCGGAACTAGAATCGGAATTCTCATAGCTAGATTCGGATCTATCCCTCTCCATGGCAATGCATTATAAAAAAGTACAACAACCCGGAAATTAAATTAGAGAGAGAAAGAAGAGAGAAGTTACCTCTTTAATCTCGGACAAAGGTAAAAAGTAAAGAAACCAGAGCGGTATTTATTGAAAAAATAGCGGAAGGCGAATCGGCGCGAAATGATGACTTACGGAAACCGAAGAAACCGCCTCAAATAACCCAATCGCGGAGTGACATGTAGACCAAAGATTCTAGAAGCAAAGAACTTCCCGACTCGGAAACTCGGCAGTAGTTTTCCGAGTCTGGAAGGGGACAATTGTTGGAGGTGGATTCGAGATCCTACTTCGGTCCACGGAAACAATGGGCCAAATTCTAAGTATTGAACTCGGCAAGCTTGTCGAAATCTCAACTCGGGAGAATTCCTTCTCGGAAGCGGGCTGAAGCTTGAAGGAAGACGGACGACATGTCAGCAAACAAAGAAATGGAAATTTTCCTATTCCGACATGGAAAATTTCTGAAAATCTAGCAAAAATCTTCTAGATACGGTCTTATCTAGAAATTTGTATATTTCCTTTATCGAATCTACTTTGTAACCGCTTCTACGGTCTATAAATAGAGAGGCATTTCCTTTAAATGAGGGATACGCTTTTTGACACTAGACATTAACCAATCAGGGTCGTGCTTTAGCACATGTAACATGGGATTTGTCACAGGGCCCTAAAAATTTAAAGGCCGATTTTAAAAATACCATATCGTTTTTTCTTTAAGTTTTACCGTTTTTCTTTAAGTTTTAGGATTTTTTAACGATTCTAGGAAACTGAAGATTTATTTTAAAAATTTAATATAGTTTTTCTTTAAGTCTTAGGAACTTCTTTTTTACTTAACAAAGCTTAGAGTGCAAAAAATTAAAGGCCCCAACAAATTAAAGGTTTATTTTAAAAATATTATACAATTTTTTTTTGAAACTTTGGGCCAAAAATTTTTTTTCTTCTCATATTTTATTTTAGCAACACATGGCCTTATATTTATTCGGAACGGCCCTGTAAGCAATATACTATACTCGGCAATCATCATGTTCACAATACACTTCTTGTTCTCCAAAACCCTAAAAGAATCTTTGCCTAATCTTCTCTCTTTTAATCAGAATCGTGGACTTAGCTCCTTGTGCTACACCCGTTTAATTTCAACGTGGTTGATTAAAAAGTCACCCATAATATTAGAATTTAGTTTCTTTTTTATATTTAAATAATTTATGATTTTTTATAATATAAATAATTAGATAAAATACATTCAAATCTAGAATTTTACATTTATATAAAATAAATAAATTCGTAATTTAATTTAATATTTTTATTTTAGCTTAATGTTATATGTTTAAGGAAATACAGTCATTTCTTAAATTTTAAAATTATCCAAAAATTGGATTGAAAAATATTTGGGTTTTTTTTTGTTTTGAGTTTATAATTACATATTTTTCAAAAGAATAGTCATATGCATAATGTTATTTCTTAAATATGAGGTCAATAAAAGCAATTATCTATATATTATTTTCATGTACATATGCTATTTTATTTTTAAAAGTTTGGGTTTATAAAAATTCATTTTGCACATATTGAATGTATCAAATTTTACTTTTTTTGGTGTTTTAATCTCATATCAATTATTAAAAGACTTATTATTTTATAATAAAATAAATTTTAAAACAATTAAACCAAAACATTTATACCCACATGAAAATAGAGGAAAGTCACCTAGTAATAATTTATTTTATATCTTTGGACTAAAGTCTATTTTTAGATTGTTTAGATCCTGAAATTTATGATGGTACAACATTTATGATATTCAGATATTTTCTCTCTGTTTGGATATTTGAGTATGTTATTTTTGGATATTTTGAGTAAGTTTTGAAAAGAGATTGGATAATTTTTAGATATTCAAGTATTTTTTGGATAATTTAATATATTTTACGTATTTTGATATTCAAATATTTTTGATTATTTAAGATTTGGACTCAAATCGATCTGGATACGAATGGAAGCGACCCCAAACTGTACAAAAACAGTAACAGATCATATATTGGGTTAAAAAAATTTCATACCCAAAAAACGTGACCTCGTTAGGAACCAATCTGAGGACCGGAACATCTAAACAACATGTAAAATATCTATTTTATTCGTTTCCATTTTAAAGAAAATTTGTTTCCATTTTAAAGAAAATTTATATCTTTTGGAAAAATAAGGTACTATGATCATTGGAAGCCTACATAACATAGTTAAGAATGAAGGTGTTAAGGGAATGTATAGAGGGCTTACGCCAACCATCCTTGCTCTCATTCCCAATTAGGCTGTAAGTAACTGAAAATTTCAAGCTCATATATATGCCCCTTTAATATATGTCTCTCCTTGCAATCCACGTTATATATGCTTCCATGCATGCGCAGTTCTATTTTGGAGTTTATAGGAAGCTAAAAAAGGTTCTTCAGTCCAATGGTTGGTTCTCATTAAGCTTACAAATTCCATATATGACTTATTGATGTATCTCTTAATTATCTCATATTTCCATTATAGATGGCAAACTTAGTATTAGGGCAAACATATTAGCTTCTGCAATTTTATCAAAAAAAAAAATTTGCTTCTGCAATTGCTGGAGCCTCCACAAATATTGCAACTAATCCTCTTTGGATTGTCCAAGATTAGTTGTAAGTATTTGCTCCAATTAATTGGATCTATAACAATTGCTTGGTTATGTTACATATATCATTAACTTTATTACCTCTAATTTTTCATTTTTTATTTTATCAGACTTAAGGACTGAGGCCAAATGTTGTACCTTAAAAAATGTTATCACTTCATTCACTAGAATTTATCATGAAGAAGGATTACGAGGATTTTACAGGTAAGTATAACTATCAAATGAGAAATTGAAAACTCAGTAATTGATATATTTATGATAAGCAAAATGTCAAACTGGCATCAGTTCATGGTTTGAGTCAACTCAGCTAACTACTTTATTAATAACTTTGTACTAATTATGTTAAAATTTTTGTTGTATTATTTGGTTTCAATAAATAGTGGCCTTGTGCCATCTTTGATGGGAGTGAGTCATGTAGTTATCCAGTTTCCAGTATTTGAGATGATCAAGCAATACATGGCACATAAGAGTGAATTAAGACATGATTTTTCCACTTAAACATATATAGCTTATACTCTACTATTTTCACTGCTCAAAAATTCATAGCTACTTGTGCAACTTCTCAGGTAAATCAGTGGATATGGTGAGCCCTACAGATACTGTTCTTGCCTCATTTATTGCCAAAACAATTGCCTCTCTGATGACTGACCCTCACGAGGTCGATTATTAATATTTATAAAGCACTTACACCTTATAGAGTATTTTGTATCGAGCATTGCAAATATTCGGATAAGAAAGCGAACTTCAATAGTAACTCTTCAGACTCGTAACATATTTTCAGAAATAAAAATAATTTTATATAATTTAATCCAGATAGGGTTCTGACTAATGATCATTGGTTGGATGAGTTTCTTTCCTCATTTGCTTTTTTTGGTCCAACAAGTTCTCTGACCACAACTCGATCTCTATCTGTTCAGGACAGAGAATCTTGACGAAGACCAGATTCATGGTCTCCCATTTTCTGATATCTCACCCCAGTTTTCTTCCAAAACTAACACATCAATGGCATGATACTAACATCCACGGCTCAGATCAGTTTGCCCTTAAAGCAACTTTTCGTGAGATAAATGGTCAGTTATACTCGGGCCTGGAAAACAGAGTGAAGGAAGCAGATGAATATCTCACTTCCTGCCAAACCAAACTGCTAGAATCGCCATCCAAAAGGAAAGCAAAGCGTGAAAAAACTGCTCACATTAAATAGCTTGAATTGGAAATGGCAGATGACAAGTTCCTAAGATAAAAAGCCAGAGTCAATTGGATTGAGGTAGGGGATATAAATTCGGCCTACTTCCACAAATCTATTACGATGTGTCGATCAGCTAACATAATGCACTACCTCTTTGATTCAAATGGACAAAAAGTTGAAACCAAAGTAAAGATTCAGTCTCTATGTGTTAACTTCATTTAATAGCTTTTGGGAGTGCAAAGTTCTCCTCTCTCAGGTCACGATCATGCTTTTATTCACTCCAACTTCTTGTTCAGGTGCTCTGGAGAAGACTTGTCTACACTTGGCTCCCCAGTATCGGAATCTGAGATCTTACGGGAATTTAAGGACCTTCCACGAAACAAAACACCCGGACCCAGTGGGTTCACGGGTGAACTTTACTCAGCAATTGGCAGATTATTGGGGCTAAAGTTATTGATGCTGCTTTGGAGTTTTTCAGGTCCAAATTGTTGCTGAAAAGCTGGAATGCAACAGCCATCTCATTAATTCCTAAGAAAGTTGGTGCAGACAGAGTTGGAGAATTTAGACCATTCTTCTGTTGCAATGTCTTCTACAAAGCTATTTCAAAGTTTATTGCTCGCAGGCTGCATACTATACTCCTAAAATGATCTCGGCGACACAATCTGCCTTCGTCAAAGGGCGGTTACTAGTGGAAAATGTGTTACTGGCTACAGAAATGGCTCAAGGTTCAGGTCGAGGTTCCTTCTTCCCTAGAGGACTCCTTAAAGTGGATCTTAGGAAGGCGTTTGACTCGGTTAAGTGGTTCTTCTTATTGTAGATTGCTGAATCAGCACAGCTACCGCAAAACATGATCATGTGGATTCAACAGTGCATATCCACTCCTTCTTATTCTGTCAACAGTGAATTATGTGGATTTTTCAGGGGAAAAGAGGACTGAGACAGGTAGACCCGCTTTCCCCAACCCTTTTTGTAATAGCTATAGAAGTTCTTGCTCAAATGTTGAACAGAGGTTTCAAGCAACAGAGAATTGGTTACCACCCACTAGGGAAAGACCCTATAATATTTCATCTTGTATATGCCGATGACCTTATGATCTTTTATGATGGCCAAGTTGAATCACTCTCTGAGGTTGCAAAGGTTTTGGAATGTTTTGAAGAGGTTTCAGGTTTGTCTATGAATCGTGACAAATCCACTTTGTACCTAGCTGGAGTCTCTCCACAACAAACAGCTATCTCCGCTGAATTAGGCTTCCAAACTGGTAGCCTCTCGGTACAATATCTTGGCCATCCCTTGCTCCACAGGATGCTTAGGAAACAGGACTACTCCGCGCTGCATGATTATTGATGCTAAATTTAACGGTTGGGCAACAAAGTTGTTGTCATTCGCATGAAGGCTTCAACTAATTTCAGCTCTCATTTACAGCTCTGTAAATTTCTGGGTAGCTGCTTTTCCCCTACCCAAAAGCTGTATCAGATCTCTTGAAACTATGTGCAACAAATTTTTATGGGCTGGAAATTTAGACAAACGAACAGCGGCAAAGGTGAGTTGGAAATCTGTTTGCTTACCCTAAAAAAGAATGGGGTCTTGGGTTAAGGGACTTCTCCAAATGGTCGTAAGCTTTATATCTCAAATTGATTTGGCTTATCTTCGCGAATAGAAGGTCCTTGTGGGTGGCATGGATGCGCAAACATATGCTAAAAATACAGAGTTACTAGTATGTTTCCCTCACGTCAATCTGACTCTAGGGGATGGAAATCTCTTCTCCGCATAAGGTCACTTGTTAAAGGACTTCTAAGCTGGAAATTGGGTGATGGTAGAACTGCAAAGTTCTGGTTTGATGATTGGTGTCCACTTGGTCCCTTGATTAATATCATTGGGGAAGGAACAAGAATAACGGGTATCCACGTGAACGCCACAATTTTTGAAGCTACAATTAATCAACAATGGATTCTTCCTTCAGAAAGAACTAGAAATGAGAGCCTTATCCAACTCCGAAACACTCTCTTGCCCCTCCCCCCACTGTCTGACTCTCAGGGTGATGACTCCCCATATTGGGGTCCAAAGGACTCACGCAAACACTACTTTAGCACAAACAGGATTTGGGAAGTGTTAAGGCAATCATCTCCGAACCAACCATGGTACACAGCGATCTGGTTTCCGAAAGAAATTCCGAAACATGCTTTTCTATTTTGGGTAACAAACTTGGATAAGCTCCCTCTTCGTCCGGGACAAATAGAATAGGGTTATAATGTTCCTGACACTTGCATCCTTTGCAACTCTGCCTCAGAGACTCGACAACACCTTTTCCTTGACTGCAACTTCTCTGTTTCAATTTGGCACTCTATTTTGAATAAGCTGGGAATGCCTCAGACTCAATTCATGAACTGGAACTCTCTCATATCATGGCTCCTTAGTCACTCTTCTGGTCTACCAAGGTTACTCAAGAAAAGCGAATTTTTACCACATTTGGGCTGAAAGAAATAACAAGATCCACACAGGGAAGACAACTTTAGCAACACAAATATTCTCACGCATAGAGGGAAACATCAGGGACTCTCTATCAGCCCACATATTCTCTAGACATGGAACATGCCTCATGTCTTTGTGCTTTACCCATTGTTAATGGTACTTTTAAAAGCTTTATCTCAGCATCTTTGTAATTCCTCACGCTTTTTCTTCTTTTTTGGCGTAGAATAAACTCTAATTCTAACATCTTGTACTCAAACGGTTTATTGGATATATAATATTAACCAGTTAGCCAAAAAAAAAACAAAGACGAGTGAAAAACGTTGAGGGACAAGATACGGGAGTCATTGACTGCATCAAGAAAGTATATAAGATAGATGGTGTTCATGGATTCTACCGTGGTTGTGCCATTAACCTTATGAGGTCAGTTCCCCAAGGAGTTATTACACTTACAAGCTTTAAGATGATCAATAAATATCTTCGGTAAGTAGTGTTGCCGGAGAAGACAGACATTGACTCATAAAAAGAAAATTGTTTGGGTCAGAGAAACTCAAACTTTATAAACCAAACACTTTATTTCTGTCCCTCAAATAAACAAAAACAACTTAGTTTTCTGTATCAAGACGTTTTCACTTCTTGTCGTCTTTCATTGTTTTTTCTCCCTTTGTGATGATGTTGTGCGGGTATAAATAAGTTTTAATTTAATTGATTTGAAAATTCATCTTATATATTAGTAATAAATTTTTGAATAATCGGTATTAGAGAAAACACAATAATAAATTCAATTTGACATATGAAAATCTAAGATGTTCGAACTGGGTCTAGCACAAATGAGTTAAATCTGAAATTCTGATTAAAGAGAGGGAAGAAAGGGCAATGACTCTTAAGAATTTGAAGGGAAGAAGTATATTGTCAATGAAGTAAAGATAATTGCTGAATAGGGTTTATTAGCTTAATGTGTATGTCAAAAAGCTTATCCCTTATTCAAAGGATATGCTCCTCTATTTATAGATCATAGAGGCGGTTACAAAGTAGTTTGCAAAAAGGAAATATTACAATTGTCTAGATATGATCTTATCTAGAAGATTTTAGCTAGATTTTCGTAAATTTTCCATGTCGGAATAAAAAAATTTCCATTTCTTTGTTTGATGACATGTCGTCCGACTTCCTTCAAGCTTAACGCGCTTTCGAGAATGAATTCTTCTGAGTAGATCGAAGATGTTCGAGTTGACACTTCAATAATCATGCCGAGTTCATGACTTAGAATATTTGCTCACTGTTTCTCGTGGATCGAAGTAGGGTCTCGGATCCACCTCTAACATAAGACATAAAATAAAAAATCATAAATTTTCAAAAAATAATATATCAAATAATTGTTTTCAATAACCTTTCATTTATGAAATCATATGTGTTATGAATTTTTTTAACAATTGAAAATATAACAATTATTAATTTTTTTTCCAACATAGTATAATTTTAACGCAGAAACATAAAATAAAAATAATTATATTGTTTTGTATTTTATTTTTCTAAAAATAGTAATCACAAAAAAATGTTTTAAATAAGTACGTTGGTAATACCTTTTTAAATAGGTTTTTTTGAAAATTTTATATTTATATGCAAGTGGCCTTTAGCCTAGTGGCAAGCGGTAAATCCACTAAAGGCAGGCGCACTTGTACATCTAGAGATCGAATCCCGCTGCCTGCATGCAGGAACTTGGCTAATAGGCCGGCCAGTTGTTGCCCAATGTTGACAAAAAAAAAAAATACTTGATATGTAATAACAAACAACATGCTCAAAACAATACAAAATTTAACTATAAAAAGAGATTAAACTACATCATAACTATCTTTTTTAAGTTTTATTTCTACATCATTAATATCACGTTTTTGAATAAAACTAAAAAAAATTAAAATAAGAGTTTTAAATATATAATAAGATCACAACATGACAAAGAAAAAAAATTGACAAAGCATAGAAATATCACCTCCACACACAAGTTTATACTAACCTCTTTGCCAACCAATAAGATCTCAATTGATTAAATTTTCATAGTCTCATAATTTAACCATATTTTTGTAGCAATCTAAAATTAGATTGATTTCTTAATGAAAATAAATAGGTTAGGTAAGTTCTTAAGCATGAAAAAGCAAAACAAAGATAAACGAAAGTCTGTGTGAAGAAAGAAAGTTACAAATTTGAGAAAATTTTTGGTGAATGAAAATTTTATAATGGATTAAAAATTAATTATGTTTAATTTATATGAAAGAGGATATAATATTTAAATAGGAATATGAATTACTAAAAATAATGATACATATAAAAGATTTTTAATGTTGGCTTTATAAAGAAAAAGATATATAATGTTTAAATAGGAATAAGAATTCTTAAGGATGATAATAAGTATGGAAGATTTTAATTATTTTTATCTTTTTGAATTTTAAATAAGGAAAATAATATTAAATCAAAATAAAACAATAAATATTGAAAAAATTATTTTCCTGTATAATTTTAGATAATTGTAATACTTAAAACAAGTTAGTTTTAAGTATCAAGATGTATCAAGACGTTTTCACTTGTTGTCGTCTGTCATTGTTTTTTCTCCCTTTGTGATGATGGTGTGTATCAATGTGTAAACAAATGGATCAAAAAATCTTATTCGGTCTATAGTCTTATATTGGGCCTTAACAAACAAATAATACAAGAGAAGTGGGCCGCAACGCGATATCCCTAAAGTACCCTTTGCCTTGTGTGATGAGCCAAATAATTATGTACATTGACAATTTTGCCCTTAAGTGAGACTATATATTGTACACCAACCCCAAAAGCGGAGACCTCGAAGTGAACTCTATTGACGCTGACTGAGGGGAAGGAGGGTAGTTACATTCGAAACGAAACAAGTGCGTTTGTTAGGTGAACCGTAAAAAACCAGCAATGGCCCCTGCTCTTATCATTAATCGAGATCTCGCTGCTGTCGGATCTCCGGATTTTGCTCCGGCGAAAGGACGTGCTTCCGTTTACAGTGAAGTTCAGTCAAGCCGTATTAACAATGCTCTTCCTCTGCCTTCAGTGCTGAGAGGACCTTTCAAATTAGTTGATGGTCCCGCTAGTTCCGCTGCCGGGAATCCAGGTAAGGACTCGAGATTGAGTTTTTGTTTTCCTTTTTCTTTTCCGTTGATCTGATTACTTTTCATTTAGATTTGTTTGTGTATTGCTTTGCTTGATCTAGATCTCTTGATAGTTTTGTGAGATGTATGAGGAAGTGGATGATTCGTGAAATGCTTAATGAATTCGTTGTCTTAGTTTAATTGTGATTTCGCTTAAGTACGTAATGGCGATTCTTGAGGAGTACGAGAATGCCCTGACACGTCTGTGTTTCTACGGATTTGTAAGAGTCCCGGTAAATTTAATGTTGCTTTAATGTGATTGTAGATGAGATTGCCAAGTTATTTCCTGGTCTATATGGCCAACCATCTGTAGCAGTGGTTCCAGATCAGAGTGCTACTTCATCGGCACAGAAACTAAAGATTGGTGTTGTTCTGTCCGGAGGTCAGGCACCTGGTGGGCACAATGTCATATCTGGACTGTTTGGTAAGGGTTTAATTTTTATGTCAAATGTTGTTTTTTGTAGAATTCTAGCTGACATAGTTGACGCTTGATTTGTACTTCTGTTTTCGGCATTAGATTACCTGCAAGAGCGTGCCAAAGGCAGCACATTTTACGGGTTCAAGGGTGGTCCAGCTGGTATCATGAAATGCAAATATGTTGAGTTGAATGCAGAATATATTCAGCCTTACAGAAACCAGGTACTTGGACTCGTTTATTGCTCCTTTCCACAAGCTTTGTGATTTATTGGGATTCAAGAACTACATCGTCGTTTTTAACGTAATTAAGATTAAAAGGAATTCAAAATCTACACCATGATGATCCGCATCTAGTGAAGCATTAGTCAGCGGTTGAATATGCTCTTCTTTTATGTTGGTGTGGGTATAATTCTCTTTTGTTTTTAACAGGGTGGTTTTGACATGATCTGCAGTGGAAGAGACAAGATTGAAACGCCTGAGCAGGTTGAATATTTAACTTTTTTTTTTTTTTAGTTTGTTCTTGCTTTCAAAGCACTTGTTTCGTGCAGTTATTATTTTATATTAAATTTGGTCTCATATATGCAGTTTAAACAAGCTGAAGAAACAGCAAAGAAGCTGGATTTGGATGGACTGGTAGTTATCGGTGGAGATGACTCAAACACTAATGCTTGTCTCCTTGCTGAAAACTTCAGGTACACCTGGCAGTTGAATCTTTTTGTTATTTTTTTGTTCTTGAAGATCCGTGTGAACGGAATCTCGTTTTCTTTCCAGAGTCAACGTTTAATTTTTTTTTACTTGTATATTAGGAGTAAGAACTTGAAAACCCGAGTCATTGGGTGCCCCAAGACCATTGATGGTGATTTGAAATGCAAAGAGGTTCCTACTAGTTTTGGGTTTGATACAGCTTGCAAGGTGAGGTTCCGTTATATACAACTTTTGTCTGTACTTTCTTCTGTGTTAACTCTACAATTTTGCTTTCCCTCACTATGTTAGAATAAACATATTAAATCATTCTATTGCGTTTGACCAAACAAAAACAAACACATTCCACTGCTTATGCAGATTTACTCAGAAATGATTGGAAATGTCATGATTGATGCAAGGTCAACTGGAAAGTACTATCATTGTAAGTGATTGGGTAAACAGATTTTCTTGAAGTTGTATCAGTTCTGTTGTGCCCTATCTGTTGACTGATGCTCGCAATGTTGTATCACACATTCATTACAGTTGTACGACTTATGGGTCGTGCTGCTTCCCACATTACACTTGAGTGTGCTTTACAAACTCACCCAAACATAACAATTATTGGAGAGGAGGTACGTTCTTGTTTCACTTTAAATTACCCCAGTTATTTAAATCTTATAGTTAAACTGCATATTAGATTTATTTTGGTGACAGTTTTGCATTGAAGCAAATAATCTAATTCGATATAGGGTTATTGATTCAGAGAAACCTCACACGTCTCAGTAAAGATCAGTCTATCTTTACTCAGCTTTGATCTAGAAATACCCTTTTGCAGGTGTCTGCCCAGAAGCAGACTTTAAAGAATGTGACAGACTACATGGTGGATGTTATCTGCAAGCGTGCTGAACTTGGTTACAACTACGGTGTCATACTGATTCCAGAAGGTTTGATCGACTTTATTCCTGAGGTACGCTTTTGTGTCAGAAAATAGAATCTAACACTGTCAAGTGAAATTGATTATTCTTATTAACTGATGATTACTAATATTTTGTGACATCTCAGGTTCAAGAACTGATCGCAGAATTGAATGAAATTCTAGCAAATGAGGTTGTCGATGAAAATGGACTGTGGAAAAAGAAACTTACCGAGCAATCCTTAAAGCTGTTTGATCTTCTGCCTGAAGCAATTCAGGAACAGCTTATGTTGGAGAGAGATCCACACGGAAATGTTCAGGTACATGATCATATCTTTACCTCATACTAAGGCATTAGGACAACGGTAGCCTCATCTGTCATTGTAATTATTAATGTGTTCCTCATCTTGATAGGTGGCCAAGATTGAGACTGAGAAGATGCTTATTCAAATGGTTGAAACTGAACTGGAGAAAAGAAAGCAAGCTGGTGCATACAAGGGACAATTCATGGGACAGTCCCATTTCTTCGGGTACTTTCACGCAGCTTGTTCTTTCAATGAACCAAATGGCTACTTAATACATTGTTTATTAATCAGTGTGAAGAAAACAAGCTTGATTTATTGTATTGAATTAAAATGAATATAAGGTACGAAGGAAGATGTGGCTTGCCTACAAATTTTGATGCCACATACTGTTATGCACTCGGTTATGGCGCTGGAGTACTCCTCAACAGTGGGAAAACCGGACTGATATCTTCAGTTTGTACTCCAACATTTCCACTCAAAATCAATTTCACTCATTCTCATGTCTTTCTTGATCATAACAGCTAAGAATGAGATGAGTAACTTATTGGTGCAGGTCGGGAACTTGGCTGCTCCTGTGGAAGAATGGACTGTAGGTGGGACTGCTCTCACAGCTTTAATGGATGTGGAGAGGAGACACGGTACGCATATAGATTAACAGGGTTTACTAAGAGACTTAAGAAATCGAGATATAAAACTGTTTTACTTTCAACTTGCAGGTAAGTTCAAGCCTGTGATCAAGAAAGCAATGGTGGAGCTTGAAGGTGACCATTTGATACTCTTCTCTTCTCATAGTTTTTTTCTAATTTGTGTCTTAGTTACTGAGTGTGTGTGTTTTCTTTAAATCTACAGGTGCACCGTTTAAGAAATTCGCATCTCAGCGTGAGGAGTGGGCATTGAAGAACCGATACATCAGCCCAGGTTCGTTGCAATTTAACGTCTCTGTTCTGAATAAGAACATCTTGTCATTTTGGATTCTTATAGTTCCTATGTGGTTTATTCAGGTCCGATTCAATTCACAGGACCTGGTTCAGACTCTCTCAGCCACACTCTACTTCTCGAACTCGGGTCTCAATAGTGTCTCCATTAAACCACCATTCCTGCTTTTTCTGGAATTTCACATTCGGTCTTGTTCTATTTCGAATCCTACGTATCCGTACCATTTCGGTTGTGTTTATTTCTCTCATTTTCGCCAACATATAAGATAATAACATTACTAGATGGACGACAGACTCGATTTAATATAAGTTCTAAAGTCGGAGTGGCTATCTGAAATTTTAATACAACGTTCTTTGTGGAGATTCTATTAGCAAAATCTTAAGCTACTTGAATCAACAACTGGTTACTTATATATTATTATTTAAAAATATTTCTAAAACTTCGTCATTTGATTAAACACATAATGCTGGTAGGCATCAGAGTCTAAAGTTTAATACAAAGATTTGACGTTATTGTCTAAACTCGATATAAAGTTAATTAATGGTTGTTACTTGTAAAATCCAATTTTAAATGGATCCAGAATATGAATAATAGATGTGATTGATATTGAAAGCCAACTTCTGCTCAAGCCCATTAAAAGAAATACTAATGCTGGTGGGTCTTTCTCACTAATTAAATCGTTTCCAAATAAACTTAGAGTGCTTTGTTGATGGGTATCCAATATCAGATAATCTATCTTGAAAGCGAAATATCACTTATGTAAGATAAAAAAAATGTTTACATATCCCTAAATCACCTATTGTAATAATTTGTCAAGTTGCATGTATAGCTATTTGTTTAGCGCTTATTGGCTAGTATATATAGTTGACATATTGGATGGTGATAAATAATCCAGAACTTGTATTAAAGAAGTCAAATAATTATATAAAACAACGAATATACCTAAGGCTCTACGGCTAATTCCGTTATTAACAGATACAACATAAATATAATTTACAACGTGCATGGATCTATCATATTAACATACGTGCATGGATCTAAAGTTAAACTAAGCGTTGTCATTAATGATGTTCGAGGTTTCGAACGCATAAATGAATATATACTCACTGAAATCTAAACAATTTATCTCTCTTTCTTTTGCCGAATCTTTCGCTTTCACAAAATTGACAATTTCTTCCATCCTTTCGTTTAGTGTCTTTCCATTTCTCTCTCCTTTTGTCGATTCAGAGGAGAGAAATACAAAGAAAGAAAGGGGACTTTTGTTGATCATGGGACAAGAGAGACTTGACGACGAAGAAAGACCTGAGTCACGTGAATTTCATGTGTATGGTGGTTCATCGCTTCATTCTCACCGTCACGGCCCGACCCGATTCTTCGGATTCGCCGGAGACCTGTTTTGGAGACGAACGATAAAACGAGGGAGGACGAAGAGAATTCGAGCTTGGTACGAGAGAAGGACGGCTAAAACAGCTATCATCATAATCTTGATTTTGTGTTTCTTTTCTCTAGTTAATTGGTTCATGCTCTCTCGGCTTCACGAAGGTCGTGTCTGGCTTCGAAGAGGACTTTCTAAGAACCTTGACCCTAACCCGAACCCTAAACTGGTTTCTTCACAGGTCAATGATGACGTGTTAAACTGTTTTTAACATAAGAGATATTTAGTTGAATAAAGCTTGCATACTCAATTGTGTCTGCATAATTAAATTTTCGTAGTAATGACTCTGCGAAGAGTTGTGTTTTTTGTTTGTTGTTTAAAGGTGTCACTTAATATAAACTTGTTGTTGTGTTGAATTAGGATGAAGAGCGTAAAAAGTTTGATAAACAAAAGAGAAAATATAATGGAACATATGGAAGAATGTTGAGTTTGGCTGCTCATGCTCTGGCAGAGGTAATGTATCATCCTTTCAAACTGATCTTCCGCAATCTTCTAGTTAATTTGTGTGGTAACGATTATTGTAACTGTCTTTTGATTGGAGCAGAACAAACTTGAGCCACAAGATTTGTGGCAGGAGCCAAAAAAACAAGCTCTGGCTTGGAAGCCTTGTGCTGATCAACGTTCTTGGACTCCTGACGGTAGTCTCTCTCCCTCTTCAGATTTGACTAAAGCTTGTTTCCTACGAAAATTTTAACTTTTACATATTTTTAGATGGTAAAAATGGATATATTATGGTAACTGCAAACGGAGGGATTAATCAACAAAGAGTTGCTGTAAGTTGTCTATTCCTTATCCTTCATTTGCTTATTGACTATAACCACTGGATTTTGTCTTACGATCACAGGTGTGTAACGTTGTTGTTGTAGCCCGGTTGCTCAATGCGACTCTCGTCATTCCCAAATTCATGCTAAGTGACGTCTGGACAGATACAAGGTTCTCTTTTCTCTCGCTGTCTTTTTCCCTAATCCTTCTTCGAGTCACTTTTAAAAAAAATATGTGTTGAACTTTGATACTTCATAGTCAGTTTGGGGATATCTATCAAGAGGAACATTTTATTGAGTATCTGTCATCCGATATTCGGATAGTAAAGGAACTACCAAAAGATCTTCAATCTTTGGATCTTGAAGCAATCGGCAGCATAGTGAGTCCACTCTCTAACCATATCTTGGTGTAGACAAATCTCATCTTTCTTCTCTTTTTGTTCATTCTTGTCACTTTGTCTCTTTAAGGTTACAGACTTCGATGTCATGAAAGAAGCCAAACCAAGCTTCTACATGAAGCGAATTCTCCCAACACTACTCAAGAACAGAGTAATACATTTTGTTGGATTCGGAAACCGCTTAGCCTTTGATCCAATACCATCTGAGTTACAGGTAGACATTCTTTTGAGCCTCTGCATTTTGATCTCAGATTAGCTTTCTTTGATCTAATCTTTTTCGGTAGTAGAGGCTTCGATGCAGATGCAACTTTCACGCTCTAAAATTTGTCCCGAGAATACAAGAAACTGCAGCATTACTCGTTAGTAGATTGCGAGACAACGGATCTTCCGATGGACCGCTTGATCTGCATCTCCTAGGTCCAAAATCCGCTTCCACAATCTTGGACGACAAGAAATCTGATCCTTCTGTACAAGAGAAGACGGCTTCTTCTCCTTCTAGGTATCTTGCTCTTCATCTACGGTTTGAAATAGACATGGTGGCTCATTCTCTCTGTTACTTCGGAGGAGGCGAAGCAGAACAGAAAGAGTTGGATTCTTACCGCAAAAAACACTTTCCATCTCTTTCAACTTTAACCAAAACAAAAAGGTTTGTTCCTTTTACTTCAAACTCAAGATTCCTGTTCCTTGTTTCTATAAATAAACCAAAACTGCTCTGTTTTGTCAGATTCCCATCTCCTGATGCTTTGAGGACTGAAGGACTTTGTCCATTAACACCAGAAGAAGCTGTGCTAATGCTCGCAGCTCTTGGCTTCAACCGGGAGACTCGAGTCTTCGTAGCTGGTGCAAACATATATGGAGGGTCAAAACGCTTAGCTGTGTTAACAAGCCTATATCCAAATCTAGTCACCAAAGAGAAGTTACTAACACAATCCGAGCTACAACCATTTAAGAACCATTCATCTCAGGTATAACTTATACTAAACATTTCTCCATTTAAAGACCTTGAATCTTTCAATGTTCTTCTTATTTTGTGTATATTGTAGCTAGCAGCATTGGATTTCATTGCTTGTGCTGTAGCAGACGCATTTGCAATGACAGATTCAGGGAGTCAGTTATCGTCACTTGTATCAGGGTATCGGATTTATTACGGAGGTGGGAAAATGCCGACGATAAGACCGAACAAAAGAAGACTTTCAGATATATTGTTGAAGAACAATACAATAGAATGGAACATTTTTGAGCAGAGAGTAAGAAAAGCAATTAGACAGACAAAACATGTATCTGCTAGACCTACTGGACGCAGCGTTTATCGTTATCCAAGGTGTAAAGAATGTATGTGTTATGATCAATAAAATTTTGATAATTGAGTCAACCATTCTATTTATTTATTTTTTAAACATCATCTGATCTTTTATTAACTTGAAAGATAGTAATCCTCATTGAGGATAGAAGTTATACATGTCGGAATCAAAGGATAGAAACAATACAAGTTAAATTGAATGTGATTTCGTAATAATGTATCGGCAGCCTTGTTATTACGACGAACCCCAGTAAACTGAACGTAGTCGAATTTGGCTCGCCATATTGAGATTTGTCGTACCCAATTGTAGTTGTGAAAAGTTGTCTTCTTTCCTTCAAGGATCTGAACAAGTGTATGATTGTCTCCTTCAAATATGAGTTTGTGATAACCTTTTATCCAAGCCTGTTGCATTGCTATTAAAAGAGCTTGGAGTTCAGCCTCTAACTTTACTACGTGATTCAATATATGTGCCATGTTCATTCCTTATGATCCATGCTGCCATCGACGTGTGGAAGAGTTCGGATAACTTGTATCATAATTACATTTAAGTAATCCCGATGGAGGTCGTAACCAATGTTGTCGTAATGGAGGCCCGTGGATGAATGTTGCTCCGTTGTATTGTCTGGTGTGACCGAAAGGTTTGCCCATTCCAGAGAATCACGACGTATCTCGCGTACGCATCTATGCCAAGTATATGATTTGCGTTGATAGATGAGTAGATTTCTAGTCTTCCAAAGACGCCATAATGTCCAAAATGGAAGCTGTCGATCGTATGTTGATCGATTTGGAGACTTATATAGTTCAGCAGTGTGCTCAATTTTGATTCTACACCAATCGAAGTGTTTGTGAATGTCGGATGTGCCAAATTCACATGTGAAGAATAAATGATCCGGAGTTTCATCCAATAAGCAACATCTTCGACATTGAGCATCCGATATTATGTTCCTGGATTGTAAAACTGTGCTCACTGCTAAGGCATCAGAGACAAGGCGCTATAAAAAGTGTTTTAATTTAGGAGCTGTATTCAAACACCAGATTTGTTTCTTCAAAGGGATAGAACCTTTCGGAGGTCGAATGATCGTATTTTGTAGACAATGCGTGGCCAGCCAAATAACCCGATTTAACTGTGTAGTTCCCATTATCTGTGTAATACCAACCAATGATATCGGAATGAGAAGAAGAGTGAACTTTGAGTTGAAGAATTGCACATATCTTCTTGTAGTACATTTTCTTGTAATTTTGTAACATTCCATGAGCAGCCATCATTGTTGATATAGTCCGAGACCTGATCGTCTTCAATCAAACTATCCGGCCGTTTCCTTGGAGGACGAGGTGGATGTAACGGTAACCATGGGTCTGACCACATCTTTGTGTCCTTGCCATTACCGACTAGACAATATAGACCTGACTTGACCAAATCACGTCCTGATAATAGAGAGGAAGGTTTGGTACCTAATTTTGCTTCCATAATGTTCGACTGTGGAAAATAACGGTTCTGAGTACCCTGGCTGCTAAACTTTCTGGATTAGTACAAATTCTCCAGACTTGCTTCCCTAGTAATGCTTTGTTAAACATCTCAATGTCTCGGAAACCTAACCCTCCTTCTTTCTTGGGTAAACTCAGTCATTGTAGAGTTGACTTTGCTTCCAAATGTTAAGGCTGATTTTTGGAGATTAAGTGCCTGACCCGAAGCTACCTCATACTGAGTTAAAATCGACTTTATTTGGAATGTACTTGATTTGGAATGTGCTTGACAAAAAAATAGAGTATTGTCCGCAAAGACGAGATGATTAACTATTGGACCATCTCTGCTAATTTGCATTCCTTTAAGCTTGTTTTCTCGAGAAGCTTCATGCATCATGTGACTCAAAACTTCACCACAAAGGATAAAAAACATAAAAAGAAAGGGGATCACCTTGTCTTATCGCACGAGTAGGATGAATGATACCTTGTGGAGATTCATTGATTAAAACCGAGAATGATAATTTATCCAACCATTCTTTATCAATATTTTAAAACATTAAAAAAAAGTTCAGAACATTTTATTGATACGTCCTCTAATTGCAAAATATTGTTTTAACGATTTTATTGGATGGTGAGAAGGTGAGTTTCACGCTGCAACTTCGGCGCGTGATATTCTTTACAAGAGGTTTCAACAGATAAGCCACGTGGCATGTTCGTGGCGTCCACCGTTGCCGCCCCCACGTGACACTTGGCTGATTTCGGGGATCAAATCTATTAACAATGACTAAAATTAATTGTTAATTACGTACCACCTTCGGATTATTATATCTTTTTTAATTCATATACATTATACATATGGTCCCTATATTTTACTGCATTATGTTTTATTCCTTTAATTTTATATATCTTTAGAAAACACCATTTTCTATAATTTTGTCACTGATGATATTTTCTAAAACTCTCACATTTGTAAAAATTCCATTAGTGACTCTGTTTTCTTTTCTACTTACAAAATCCGATATGATTGAATTTCTTACCGATTTCTTACAAAATTCCATAAGATGAATGTGTAGTAATGATAGACGATTATGGGGGTTTAAGTGAACTTGACGCTTCGCAAAAAATAAAGTAATAAACAAGTGTGTGTGTATGTGTACGACGCAAACCTAATCACGAATTCAACTTTGAAGAAGTGTCTGATAGGCTGAGACTATACGCAGACCAACACCATCTTTTGCAAAAAGAACAAACGAACAAAAAAAGAAAAAAAAACTTAATGTTGTCAAAGGTTAAAGGAAAAAAAACCTTTCTTCTTCCTAATTTTTTATTTTTTGAAAGTTGAAACAGTGTGTCACCTAACTCATCCAGCATCTTTAATCTTCCTTCTCCGTGTTTTTTCAGCGTTTGCCACAGCACCAAAACGCCACATCGTCTATATTTCTCTCGCTCTTTTGTTCTTGTTTTTGTTCTTTCGTCCCTATTTTCTCAATATCTGGAGAATAGTCTCTGTCAGAGGAGTAACAATCCAAAGAAATCCCTTACTTCAGCGTTTCTAATTTCAAGGTTTGTCTTCTTTCGTCTGTCTCCTTCAATCTATAGATTGTTTCTCTATTTTTCTTTAATGATTTCCCTATATCTTTGAGTAATCTAGTAGTTAGATTGCCTTATACAGAAATTTTATGAATACTGTAGTGTATCTTCGTTACTGCGAATAAATTTCTGGGTTTTGGGTCTCTTACGAGGTCTTGATCAAGAAGTTTGATTCAAATTATTTCTTAAATGTACTACTTTCTCTCTTATGATGATTATCAAAGTCTGAAACTCTTATGTCACTGTTGTGTTAGTGCATATATATAAAAACTTATTTTTAATTGTATTTGATTAATAAGTATTATGAGGGAATATGAAAACGAGAGGAAGAGAACTACTGATATTAAAATTCTCTCTTTTTGGAATGCTGTGAAAATCATTTCTTACCAACTTTTATTTATTAATGTCCTTTTCCAAAGATTTTATGGAGATTATCGTTTTTATCTGAAATCTTATAAATATAATAAATTTCCATATACGAGAATAAACGAAAGTATTAATGAATTTTTCCTGCTTAAATATACGCCACACCATTTGAATAAATTTAGAACTGAATATTTTGTAGGTGAAACCTTTGGTTTAAGGGTTTGTAGGTGAAGCCTTTGATTTCTTGGGGTTTGTATTGATTTCAAGGTGAAGAGATGGCAACGTTAGGAGATATTGGGTTGGCAGCAACAATCAACATACTCACTGCCATTATCTTCCTCTTGGCATTTGCTATTTTGAGGATTCAACCTTTCAATGATAGGGTTTATTTCCCTAAATGGTATCTCAAAGGTATAAGAAGCAGCCCGCTGCATTCCGGTGCTGTGAGCAAGTTTGTCAATGTAAACTTAGGCTCTTACCTTCGGTTTTTGAACTGGATGCCCGCGGCTCTAAAGATGCCCGAGCCTGAGCTTATTGACCACGCTGGGTTGGATTCTGCTGTCTACTTGAGGATTTACTTGATTGGGTACTTATCTTCTTGTAATTTACTTATGATGTATTGTTGATTTTTGCTTAGTTTCATCTTTAATGAACTTATTGTTGTTTTCTCTGTTTGTTTCAGGCTTAAGATCTTTGTCCCAATAGCACTACTTGCTTGGTCGATTCTTGTACCTGTGAATTGGACAAGCGATGGGCTGGAACTAGCAAAGCTGCGTAATGTAACATCTAGTGATATCGACAAGTTATCGATTTCAAATATCGAACGTGGATCAGACAGGTTTGCTAATTCTCCAAAACAATCTCATATTGATTCTTTCTTACCTGTTTGACTTTAAAGTGTGTATATTTGAAGGTTTTGGACTCACCTGGTGATGGCTTATGCCTTCACATTCTGGACTTGCTATGTTCTGATGAAAGAGTATGAGAAAGTAGCTTCTATGCGTTTGACATTTCTCCACAACGAGCAACGACGCCCTGATCAGTTCACGGTAAACCTTATTTTATGATTAGTTTTGCTTGCTGATGTAACCATTGAACTGACCCAGTATTGTTTTCACAGGTTTTAGTTAGGAACGTACCAACGGATCCTGACGAGTCCATTAGTGAAAGTGTGGAACATTTCTTTCTAGTTAACCATCCAGACCATTATCTATCGCATCAGGTTCTACAGCTCATTCATTGCTTAGAAAGAGAGTCTTTTTTTATGGGTTTCGTTGTAATCCTAGAACTTGATTTATCCAGGTTGTGTACAATGCAAATGATTTGGCAGCATTAGTAGAGAAGAAGAAGAGCACCCAGAACTGGCTTGACTATTACCAATTGAAGTATACAAGGAACCAGGAAATAAGGCCAAGGATAAAGGTAACTGAGGGGTCTGAGACACAAACTTTAAGAAGGCTTGTCTTGTTTCTAATATGTTTTATTTCGTGTTCATGGGGATGCTAGACGGGTTTTCTTGGTCTATGGGGAAAGAAAGTTGATGCAATCGATCATTACATAGCTGAAATCGAGAAATTGAACGAGCAAGTAAGTATCAACTCTTGCTATGACGGTTCTCAGTTGGAAATAGTAAAAATCTCATCTATCTTTTCGGTTTCTTTAGATAACAGTGGAAAGGAAGAAAGTAACGAAAGATGACCAGAGCGTAATGCCAGCAGCTTTTGTCTCTTTTAAAACACGGTGGGGTGCTGCTGTTTGTGCACAGACACAACAGTCGAGGAATCCAACCGAATGGTTAACTGAATGGGCTCCCGAGTCACGAGAAGTGTTTTGGTCAAACTTAGCTATGCCTTATGTCTCTTTAACAGTAAGGAGACTTATAATGCACATTGCATTCTTCTTCCTCACCTTCTTCTTCATGATTCCAATAGCCTTTGTTCAATCCTTAGCAAGCATCGAAGGCATTGAAAAATCCGCTCCTTTTCTCAAATCCATTGTTGAGAAGTAATGCTTCTTCTCTCTCTCTTTCTCTCCATTTTCTTGCCTCTACTTATATGAACTGGATGATAAATTTACTATGTTTTTCAGGAGGCTTATTAAATCGTTTATCCAAGGTTTCCTTCCGGGTATCGTGTTAAAGCTCTTCATAATATTTTTGCCAAGCATTTTGATGGTAATGGCAAAGTTTGAAGGGTTTGTATCGTTATCATCGTTAGAGAGGAGAGCAGCTATTCGATACTATATTTTCAACATCGTTAATGTCTTCCTTGGAAGCATAATCACTGGCTCTGCATTTGAACAGCTCGATTCTTTCCTTAATCAATCTGCAAATGAGTAAGTTTCCTTTTCCCTGTCTTGGAACAAACACTATAATTAATCGTCTGAGCTTTTTATGTAATAATGCTCTCGTCACTTGTTAGGATTCCAAAGACAGTTGGAGTAGCAATACCAATAAAAGCAACATTTTTTATCACATACATAATGGTCGACGGTTGGGCGGGCATTTCAGGAGAGATTCTGAGGCTAAAACCTCTGATCTTTTTTCATATAAAGAACTTCTTCTTGGTGAAAACCGAAAAGGATAGAGAAGAAGCAATGAACCCGGGACAGATCAATTTTCATGCAACTGAGCCTCGTATTCAACTCTACTTCCTCCTCGGTCTTGTCTACGCCCCTGTGACTCCAGTTCTACTCCCTTTCATTATTATTTTCTTCGCATTGGCCTACCTCGTGTTTCGTCATCAGGTCAAGAAAGCTATATAGTACTAGTGTACTTATCTACTTGTTGAACTTCTTTGTTTTGCTGATTTACCCTTTTTCTGGTCTCTGTTCGTAGATCATAAATGTGTACAATCAAGAATACGAAAGCGGAGCTGGGTTCTGGCCAGATGTTCATGGGCGGATAATAACAGCATTGATCATCTCACAAATCCTTTTGATGGGATTAATGAGCACTAAAGGAGCCGCTCAATCAACTCCATTCCTCATCGTCTTACCAATCCTCACCTTCTTCTTTCACCGTTTTTGCAAAGGCCGGTATGAACCAGCATTCCGCCGTCACCCCTTACAGGAGGCCATGGTCAAAGATACATTGGAACGAGCAAGAGAACCCAACTTTAATCTGAAAGCTTATCTTCAGAAAGCGTATATTCATCCGGTTTTCAGAGATGACGAGTATGAAGATGGTCGGTTTGATGAAATATCCGGTTATAGCCTTGAAGATTCAGATGAAGAATGTGTTACTGTCCGGACCAAACGTCAATCACGACTACCTACGCCTGCGGCTAGCCATGCTAGCCGTAGAACTTCGCGTTCACCATCAAAGAGATAACCAGAACCATTGATTCACTTAACCAGGTCGGCTTGATACAGTATAGAAAGTAACGGAATTAACGAACTGTGAATCTCTGTTTTAACTTTCTTTTTTTTTGGTAAGTCAGATTTTGTATATTATGAGCTTTTCTTTAAGTTTTGAGTTGGATTTCACTTTTCAGTAAATCAAGAAAAATGTTTTGCTGAAATCCCATAAACATATAAGAATTATAAAGTCCGATTCTGTATATGTAGCGAATTCGATATCATTAAATTTTAAAGCCCTCATTAAAAGTTTTCCTGACCGTTGTTGGATTTTTTAACTCGAAGCTCTCATATTCAACTCTCCTTACAGCTCACTTTTTCTTTCAACGGTATTGTTGTTAGAAACGCTTTTCCATTTCATGGCTTTAAGACAATAAATCACAGTTTAATTATACAACAAATACAAATTTTTACACGACCCAAAAAAAAAAAAAAATTTATGGTTATATCTTTTTCTAAAATTCACCTAAAATCCATTTATAAATCATCCAATTTATCCAAAATCAAATCATTATTTAAATTGTTCACATGGCCACTTGTTTCCAAACGCAGTCGTTTAGCATTCCCGCTTTCCCTTAATTTCAAAATATTAACGTTACGTTGTAATCAATTTTTAATATTTTTTCTTGGTCGTGTCTGAGACTATACGCGGTCCAGCATTTACCTTATATTATACACCCAGTGGCGAATCCTAAAGTACAGATTTAAGAAAGAAAAACAAATGAAATAAAAGTTTTGTTTTGTCGAAGGTTTGTTAAATATATATATCTTCTTCCTCATTAATCCATGTTTTCTCAGCATTTTCTACAGCACAGCTTCTCTAATTTGCTCTTACTCTTTTTGTTCATTGGCAACTACTAGATAGATCTTTCCGATCTCTCTAGTTTTTCAAGTAATTGGAGAAAAGAATCTGTTAAGAACTGACAGTGCATAAGAAGCTTCAATTACTACCGCAATTTGGTTATCCAGGTGAGTCTTAATTTTCTTTTGATCAAGGAGTTCAAATCAGCTATTTATATGTTCTAGTTTCTCCATTCAGATTAATTTAAAATTGAAACTCTCAACTGTAACTTATGTTACTGTTATACCAGTTTCCTTTGTTTTTTTTTTTTTGAATGATTCGATGGATTTTTAACACTATATTTAAAATCTTACATATAGTTTTTGCCGGTGAAGAAGCGATTGATTTCAAAGTGGGGATTTGACAGATTAGTCAAGAGTTGAAGAGATGGCAACACTAGGAGATATTGGAGTGGCAGCAACAATCAACATACTCACTGCCATTATCTTCCTCTTAGCATTTGCAGTCTTGAGAATTCAACCTTTTAACGATAGAGTTTATTTCCCTAAGTGGTATCTCAAAGGAATACGAAACAGCCCGTTGCATTCACGTGCTCTTGTGTCCAAGTTTGTCAATTTAAACTTAAGCTCTTACCTACGGTTCTTAAACTGGATGCCTGCGGCCCTAAAGATGCCTGAGCCTGAGCTCATTAACCATGCCGGATTGGATTCTGTTGTTTACTTGAGGATTTACTTGACAGGGTACTTTTGTTTTCCACTTCTCTTTGTTACTTTTGCATAGTTATTGTTTTTCATTTTTGATCTTAAAACTTATTGCTGTCTTCTCTGCTATTTCAGGCTTAAGATCTTTGTCCCAATAGCGTTACTTGCGTGGTCAATTCTTGTGCCTGTGAATTGGACGAGTGATGGGTTGCAACTAGCAAAGCTTCGTAAAGTAACATCAAGTGATATAGATAAGTTATCTATCTCAAATGTGGAACCTGGATCAGAAAGGTTTGTAGTTATCCAAAAGAATCTCATATCCAATCTTTTTCCCCCTCTCTGACTTGAAGTTCGTATTTTTTGAAGGTTTTGGACTCACCTGGTGATGGCTTATGCCTTCACATTCTGGACTTGCTATGTTCTAATGAAAGAGTATGAGAAAGTAGCTTCTATGCGTTTGGCATTTCTCCAAAACGAGAAACGGCGTCCTGATCAGTTCACGGTAAAGCCTATTATATGATTCATGATATAACCTTGGACCAACCAACTGACCAACCCGGTTTTCTTTCACAGGTTTTGATTAGGAACATACCAGCAGACCCAGACGAGTCCATTAGTGAAAATGTGGGACACTTCTTCCTAGTGAACCATCCAGACTATTATCTTACTCACCAGGTTCTACAGCTCATTCCTTGCTTAGAAAGAGTCAGTCTTTTCTACGAGTTTCGTTGTAATCCTAGAACTTGATTTATTTAGGTTGTGTACAATGCAAACAAAGTGGCAGCATTAGTAGAGAAGAAGAAAAGCATGAGGAACTGGCTTGACTATTACCAGTTGAAGTATAGTAGACACCAGGACAAAAGGCCAATGATAAAGGTAACTGAGGGGTTTTACACACTAACTTAAACTTTAAGAAGCTTGTCTTGTCTCTGATCAATTTTATGTTGAATACATTGGAAAGCAGAAAGGTTTTTTTGGGCTATTGGGAAAGAAAGTTGACGCAATCGATCATTATATAGCTGAAATCCAAAAAATGAACGACCAAGTAAGTATTATTTGTCTTCTCATTTCTTCATACGAAGGTTTATCAGCTCGAAATAATAAACTCATCTCGTTTTCTTAGATAACAGAGGAAAGGAAGAGAGTAAAGAAAGATGACAGGAGCGTAATGCCAGCAGCTTTTGTCTCTTTTAAAACACGGTGGGGTGCTGCTGTTTGTGCACAGACACAACAGTCGAGGAATCCGACCCAATGGTTAACTGACTGGGCTCCTGAGGCACGAGAAGTGTATTGGCCAAACCTTGCGATTCCTTATGTCTCTTTAACAATAAGAAGAGTTGTAATGAACATTGCATTCTTCTTCCTCACCTTCTTCTTCATAATACCCATTGCCTTTGTTCAATCCATAGCAAGCATCGAAGGCATTGAGAAATACGCTCCTTTCCTCACATCCACCCTCGAGAAGTACCGTTTCACTCTCTTCAGTTTCTTGTCTATTTACATGATACAAAGATGTTGAATCTGGTATTACTTTTGCAGGGAAGTTTATGAATCGGTTATCCAAGGTTTTCTTCCGGGGATTATGTTGAAGATCTTTCTTATATTTCTGCCAAGCATTTTGATGGTAATGTCGAAGTTCGAAGGGTTTGTATCGTTATCTTCGTTAGAGAGAAGGGCTGCTTCTCGATATTATATCTTTAACGTCGTCAATGTCTTCCTTGGAAGCATAATCACCGGCTCTGCATTTCAACAGCTCGATTCCTTTCTCAAACAACCTGCAAATGAGTAAGTAACATTTTCTCTGTCTTGAAACACAAAACACTATGATTGATTGTCTGAGTCTGAGCTTTTATGTAACACTTGTCAGGATTCCAAAGACAGTTGGAGTAGCAATACCGATTAAAGCAACGTTTTTTATCACATACATCATGGTGGATGGTTGGGCAGGTATTTCAGGGGAGATTCTGAGGCTTAAACCTCTCATCTTTTTTCATATAAAGAACTCTTTCTTGGTGAAAACTGAAAAAGATAGAGAAGAAGCAATGGACCCAGGACAGATCAATTTTCATTCAACAGAGCCTCGAATTCAACTCTACTTCCTCCTCGGTCTTGTCTACGCTCCTGTGACTCCAGTTCTACTCCCTTTCATTATAATCTTCTTTGCATTGGCCTACCTCGTATTTCGTCATCAGGTCAATGAAACTCTGTTTCTTCTTTTAACACCATCAAGAAAGTGTTTTAACTTTTGCTGGTTTGGTCTATCTGCAGATCATAAATGTGTACAATCAGGAATACGAAAGCGGAGGTGCGTTCTGGCCTGATGTTCATGGACGTATAATAACAGCGTTGATGATCTCTCAAATCCTTTTGATGGGACTAATGAGCACTAAAGAAGCGGCTCACTCCTCTCCCTTCCTCATCATCTTACCGGTCCTCACCTTTTTCTTTCACCGGTTCTGTAAAGGCCGGTATGAACCGGCATTTCTCCGGCACCCATTGCAGGAAGCGATGATCAAAGATACATTGGAGCGAGCGAGAGAACCCAATTTTAATCTGAAAGCTTATCTTCAAAAAGCATATATTCATCCGGTTTTCAAAGACGAGTACTATGATGATGGTCTGTCTGATGATATGTCCAGTTATTGCTTCGAAGATTCAGATGAAGAATATGCTACTGTACCTACCAAACGTCAGTCCCGGAGAACTACGCCGGCAGTTAGTCATGCTTGCAGCGGTTCTTCGTCGTCAACTGAATAACCAGAACCATTGATTCACTTAACCGGGTTTGTTTCATATGGTTTAGAATGAAACATATGTTCCGAATCTATATTTTCTTGTATATCCTGAGAATTTTGTATTTACGTTTGAGTTGTTTTTGTTTGTAAATGAGATCCTTCTGTTTAAAAATGCGGTATGTGTTGGAACTTTAGGTTGAAAGATCGCAGAAACGAAGATTGAAAATATCGAAATTGCAGAGAGGAAGATGATGTTATCTTCTGCACTTGAGTAAACAAGCCGGCTAATTCTCACACAAGAGCTCAAGCCGGGAATACTCCAGCGATACACTCTGCTCCCAATCCAATGTGTAAGATCGGGATGAGATTTTCCTTGAAGCGGTTCTGAGATCGAGATGAAGAAGAAGATATGAAAGATGTTCTTGTTGCAGAGAGAATCACGTTTTTTTTATTTTGTTTTATTCTGTTAACTCTCTAACTTTACTCTTCTTCAGCTAAATTTATAAAGTATCAGCTCATTCTCTTCTATTCAAGAAACAAGAAGGTCATCTCATGGATCTGCTTTGGGCTTTAATCATGTTTGTAATCGGTTTATTCATATTGGCCCAAAACTATGAAATGTTCGATTTATTGAAACAACAAATCCAACAGTATGTACGTGTAGTGAGGGTGGTGTCGTGGTGACTGTATCGTTTGTATTGTGTTTATGTCAATAATCAAATAATTTGAATGTTGAAGCAATTTGGTGAAGCTTTTCATCCAATCATTATTGTTGATTTAAAAAATATAGACCTTAGGCTTTTGTTTTCAAAATAATCCTCTACGATCAATAAACTTAGTGATGACACCATGTAAAGTTTAATATACAACAAATAAGCAAATAATTTGTAGAATAAAAATTATTGATAAATTAATTATTCTGAAGGTTAAAAGAATTTTACCAGTGATCAGAAAGACATGGTAAAGTTTTAATTAATAGGCTATAGTCAAATTGTTAATTAATACCGTACCATTTCTGACTGACATATTCGTACTACCTTCAACGTGTCACCATTCTCTCTCAAATTCTTAAATCAAAGATGTTTCTATTAATGTCAATTCTTCGGTTCCGTTTCACCTGAAATTTTTTGACTTCAAAACCCTAAAAAATTTCGATTATCTGTTTCCTTCTAACAGAGATAGTGAGGGACTCGAATGTTGATCGTTCGACGGTGAAGGAGTTATCGCAATGACGAGGAAATCGCAGCCTCAGCCTCCATTGTCACGTCGCAGCGTCGTGTGGTTTGGATGGAAGCTGGTTATCGCTTTCTCCGTTGCGCTGTGCTTTCTTGCTCTCCTCAGGATCCAACTACAATATAATTCCGTCACGACATTGTCGTCGCCTCTCTCCGTCGAGAGATCTCAAACCCTGCTCCACGAATACTCCCGCGATCGTCCCAAGCTCGCCTTCTGTTTCCTAGCTCGCCGTGATCTCCCGCTTGATTTTATGTGGGACAGATTCTTCAAGGTTAATTTAAAGACCAAGTCACTTGTCTGTCTGTTTTCCTAAATTTGGAAAATCGCTGATTCTGGTGATTTTGCAGGGTGTTGATCATGCGAATTTCTCAATTTATATACATTCAGTACCTGGTTTCGTTTTCAATGAGGAAACCACGCGATCTCGGTATTTCTACAATCGCCAGTTGAACAATAGCATCAAGGTGAGTGTTCATTTTCCACTGTTCCTAAGGAATGCAGTTGATGAATTGAAACTTGAGTTGCGTCATTGGTTATAGGTAGTATGGGGAGAATCAAGCATGATTGCAGCAGAGAGGTTGTTGTTTGCATCTGCTTTAGAGGATCAGTCGAATCAAAGATTTGTTCTTCTCTCTGACAGGTGCGGTTCTTTGAGCATTTACTCATCAACTACTTTTTGCTTGCTGAATTGCAACTTGCATACATGTTCTTCATTTCAGAAGATTTCTTAAGTTATTTTATTGAGGTTTATGATTTGATATCTTAACTGTGCTTCTCCTTTCTGTTTTGCAGATGTGTTCCGTTATATGACTTTGGGTATATATACAGATATCTTACCTCGTCACCGAGGAGTTTTGTGGATAGGTAGATTGCAAGTCTGAATTTATGAGGTTTCTTAGTACTGCATACTCAACATTATGGCCTGATAACTGGTGTATTATGAGAGGAGTTATGCATATATTAAGAACTATGTTTATTGCTTCGTATTTGCAGTTTTCTTCATACTACGGAGACACGGTACAGTGTGAAAATGTCTCCTATAATACCTGAAGAGAAGTGGAGAAAAGGATCCCAGGTATCTTCATTATCTTTCTTATGAAGTGAACATTGAAGAAGTAATTGCTTACCAAGATTTTCGAAGCTTGAGTTTCTTCTGGATATCTAAGCATCAATTGAGAAGGAATGAGGTCTCTTTGCAGTTCATGATTTTGCTAACCTCATCCTACTTCTGTTTATTGCAGTGGATAGCTTTGATCAGAAGTCATGCAGAGGTCATTGTAAATGATGATACCGTATTCCCAGTTTTTTATAAATTTTGCAAGGTAAACAGTAAGCTTTAAGTGTGATCATTTTGGTACTGCGTGGTTTTATTGAGTTGAAGTGAAACCTCAGTATCATTTATCGTTCTAATGTCGATCTTTTTATTTTTTGCGGAAGAAACAACAGATTATTTGTTGATATCTCTTTCGATTTGCAGAGATGTCCACCTTTAGGAACCACTGAGGCATGGTTGTTTCTTGTAAGTGATACTTCATAGCTGGCATTTTTCGTTAATAGCAGCCTGAATAGATGTATGTTAATTCTTTCTGTTGGTATGAAAACAATCTCAATAGTATCTCTAGTTTGTAGTTTATGATCACAAAGATTCGTTGTATGTTGATTCTGTGTTGCTTAGTAAACAATCTCAATGGTGCCTCTATTTTGTGGTCTATGAAGACTTCTCTCTCTATTGATTTATCTGTTTCTGTCTCAAACAAATTGTTAATTTACAAACCTTTTACATTTGATGTGAAATCAGAAACAGAACCGGCGCAACTGCATACCTGATGAACACTATGTGCAAACACTACTTACGGTAATCGCATCTAATATATAAATCTCTCCCATTTTTGTTTGTTTTCTCTACATTGGTGTCTAATTTAAACTAATTTTTTCAGATGCGCGGACTAGAGAATGAATTGGAACGAAGAACAGTAACATACACTGTGTGGAACGTTTCAGGTACAAAATATGAAGCCAAATCTTGGCATCCCGTCACTTTCACATTTGAGAACTCTGGCCCTGAGGATATAAAAATAATAAAGGTACATATAGTTTAATTGGTGATTAACAGGACAACCTAGTGGATCTTTGAGTAATCTCTAGTTCTTCTCTTTTTTCTCGGGACAGAAAATAGACAATGTCTACTACGAGTCTGAATCTCGGACAGAATGGTGTAAGGCGGATTCAAAACCCGTCCCATGCTTTCTATTTGCAAGGAAGTTCACTAATGAAGCTGCTATGCGCATTGTGACTGAAGAATTGGATCATCAACAAACACAACCTTATAACGCCGCAACAGTGTAAGCAAGTTCTTAGGGTACAGAGTGAAAAGCATAACCTATCGTGTAGGTCAAGCAACAGAGGGTATACATAGAGTAGGGAATAGCATTGGTACATGACAAACATCACTCAGGACGGTAACTTTATTGATTATCTATGATGCTTAGTACAAACTAAGATCCGTTATGTATTCGTACTGTGAGGTGTTTGTGTATTGATTTCTATTACATGCCTGGAGAAACTTTGAGATGATATTGTTTACTTATTAAGTTACTATTAATCCATCATCAATTTGGTTTTACATGATTGTTTCCGTGTGCTATCCATGAAATGTAAACAGAGACTACTGTTTAAATTTAGAATTTTGTAGCAGTTCACTTCATTTCTTCTTAGGATACTCTCTTGCCCCAAAAATCGTTGATCCAATTCTCACATTTGTGCTTCCAAGTTCAATCTGCAACTCCCAAAACAAGACAAGAAGAAAAATCTCTATTTACATTTGAGCAGAACCATGATTTTTAACTTAATACCAACAATACCGGATGATCAAAACTTACAGCTAACTCAAAGTCACCGGACATTCCCATCGATAACTCACATTGATCCTCTAGTATTCCAAGCTCCTTACAGATTTCACTTCTGCATTTTGCAAGCATCTGCACATAATATGAAGAACAACAATAGAGCTCCTTTTAGTATATTCCCATAGCAATACCAAACATTTTCAGGTTCAAGTCAAATTTGTATAACCTTGAAATTTTCTGGGGTTGAAGTGTAATCAGCCATCCCTATTGTCATCAAACCAGAAAACTCAAGATTCGAGCAAGCTTCCTTCACGTGTCTAGCCAGTCCTACGCATCCTGAGGGTTCCACGCCGAATTTAGCTGGAAGTATCAGTGAGATGATCATGTAGAACAGCTCAAAGAAACATGGAAATGGGAAACATTTGAAGATAGATATGAAGAAGAAGTTGTAAGTTTCCAGATTCTTACACTCTTCGCCACTGGTATTCACTTGGACAAAGACTTTCAAGGGCTTTCTGCCTATGTTTCCAACCACACGATCAAGCATATTTGCAATCTATGAAACAAATGTAATTAGACAGCCCCATAGGATTTCACAAGCATATTCTTCAAGTTACCATCTGCAGTGTTGTTACCCAAATATCCTGATTTTACCTCGAAAGAGATCTACGACAACTACATACCAATAGCAAGCCCGCCCTTCTCTTTCAATACACACAAACGAGAATATTTACCTTCTCATCATCGACACTTTCCACCGCCACAAGATTGGGCACTCCAGCTGATCAAACCAAACAATTCCAAGAATTAGAAATAGAACATATCAAAGGCATTCCTTAGCACACTCAACAGAGATTAAGAGACACAATGGCCAGAGTTTAAACAATTCAGTACCAACATAAATTAAGTCTCTAGTTTTTGCACGCAATCGAGTATACTTATATAGAAGAGTTAAGTCGAATTTAAAACTGAAGGATGAAATAAACAAAGTAATAATTAA
>OVAX01000254.1:0-98700 GCA_900406405.1 Lepidium africanum | reverse complement strand
GCAGCACTAAGGCTTGTGTCATTGATTGCTTTAACCCTATTTGCAAAGCTTATTGTCGAAGCTCACTATTTTTTTCAACATTGGATCAACAAAATCCAATCTATAACCTAAAATACACATCTAAAATTCATTTTTTAAGCTACCATAATGCAGAGATAGGAATCGAACTATAGTAACAAGTCATTAGCAGGATCATCTCAACTACCAGACTGAGAGCAACTCAGCTTTGAAGCTCACTTCTATAAAATTAAATTATGCAAATCAATTCATTTATTCTCTATGTGATTAAAACATTTTAGTAAGTAATAACATTATATGTTTTTCATTTCCGCAATAGAGCTATTACTATTCAAACAAGACAAAATTATCGAAAGTATGTATAACTTAACTAAATTTGCAAAACAATCGTTCCAAAAATACATGAAATTTATATTTCCTAATTAAAGTTTTTGCACAGAAATTAGAAAACTCTATATATTGTTTATAATAATCTATCATCTACTCCTCTGCATTCTTCTCCACCGAAATTTAGATTCAAATTTTTGCTTTAGAATTTTAATTATGAATTGAGTTTGCCGATCCAATTGTTGATAATAAAACTAATTATCCAATAATTTATTTTATTCAACCAATCATAAACACTATATGGAATGTTAAGTGATCCAATAAAAAAATTAACTTTTCACATTAAAAATGAGAACTAATACAAAAAATAAAATTTTAAAACTTTTAAAACAACCAAAAATTTGTATGGATAAAGATATTTTAATTCCAGAATTTAATTTTAAATTATGGAGAAAGATTATTATAAAAGGAAGAAGAAGAATTTTAAGAAATGTCTTTTTTGACATGCCTTTTTAAAAAAAATGTCATTTCATGCCTATTTTTTTCTTTCAATTTCCAAAGGAAATAATATGTTTTGAAAAGAGACATGCCGAAAAAGGCATTTTTAAAATTTCCCAAAAGAAAAGGACATAAGAGAAGAAGGGTCCATCAAACTTAGAAGAAAAATAGATTGTGATAAAAATTGTGAATTACAAGTTATAAACGTGAAAACAAAATTTAAATAAATAAACAAAAAAAATATATATATATATATATGTGTGTGATTTCATATTTTTTTAATTCTGAATGTTTTTATTTTAACATTTTATCTGAAGTAATTTCGATTTGTTTATATTTTATGTATTTCAATTTTAATTTGTATAATTTTAAAAATCTAATACTTTTACATAGATTATCAAATGTTGCAAAGATTTCAAATACTTTTTTATTTTGTTTTGTAACTATTAAAAAGGGAATTATATATTCTAACTCATATAAACATATTTTCCACTAAATCTTAACATTTCATAAAACACTCTTACCATCATGATGATCAATGATCATTTGTTTGACTATTCTTTCGTCACACTCCAAAAATCTTAAATTCCTCAAAGCTTTTCTTATATAATGAACATTAAAAATTTTAAAGTGTTTAGTTTCATGAAACATCGTAATTTTCAATATCCCACCAAACTTAGATATTTGAACTGCAAAAACAAATAATTGTTAACTCAAACACAATACTGAAATATTGACTCATTTTGGAAAAAGAGAAATGGTATCATTAACATAAAATAATTTGAATAAATTTATGTATGAACAAAGTTTGTACACATATCAAAGAAAATTAGATTAATTTTAAGTTTTATTTCGTTTTCAATATCGAACTAAAGAGTTTGTAAGTAAGTCTGTAAATGTTAGCAATGAGTTTAGCGAGTTCTTGTGCATTTCATCTTACATGATATTTTTTTTGTTCTATATTTAAACTTTGATTTTGAAATGCAATTTACTTATACTTTATTTTATTTTCAATTTTAGTTTGTATAATTTTACATAGATCATAAAATGTTACAAGGATTTCAAATATTTTAAAAAATTAATAAATTATATAAATTTCTACTTTTTTTTTTTTGTCAACATTGGGCCACAATTGGCCGGCCCAATAGCCAAGTTCCTGANGGCCACAATTGGCCGGCCCAATAGCCAAGTTCCTGAATAATGCAGGCGGCGGGACTCGATCCCTGGTTGTGCAAGTACGTCCGCCTCTTGTGGACTTACCACCTGCCACTAGGCCAAAGACCACTTGCTATAAATTTCTACTTTGAAATAAGAATGTAATTAACCAAGATTGACAATATTATTAGGTTTTCCGAATTCACTTAAAAACAAAATAATTTAGGTTCAATTAACCATAATTTAAGATTAAAATCAGAAAATAAGAGAAGTTGAAAGTTTAAAAAGTCAAACTAAAATTGGTACTTTTCAGCTGGTTTCGTCCACTAAAATTAGTACTTCTTCAAACTTTTCTCATATTATCCATTTGCTCTTTTGGCGTCTACAACATCAACTACACAAATCTCTTTACCAATAATAAAATTACTTTTTTTTTACTCTCTAGTCCGAGCTTTTTACCCATGTTGTTACTTAGAGGTAATTTCCACTATCCCGAGTTTTTTTAACCGGCCAATGATGAATTGTTTCTTAATTTGTCAAATTTGAAGCTGAATCACAATTCTATCAACTTTGACGATCTCTAGACAAATAAGAAAACTAAACTTCTCAACAATCTCTTATTTTTAATCATTCAATCTAACTGTTAGTGTCGTTTATAGTTGTACTATTATCTCTAATATTTCTTAAAACGAGCTAGTATTAAAATTTGTTTTAAAAAATAAATGCTTGTAGTTTTCATAGCATGTATATTTAGCTCCACAAACTATATGAATTGAAGTGACAACTTATAATTAAAGACATTGATTCTACTTAAGAGTTTAAAAATCATGGAAAAGCATTATGACACCATCAAGTTTAAACTTATGGAAAGAAATCAACAAACATTGTGGCTTTGAGCTTACTAAGTCTCTCCTTTAATGCTCCTCCTAAATTCTTCGATGACAATAACATTAAGCATAGAGAAACTTAAAATTTGTTATATCTTGCACGATGCAAAATGTTGCTAAACAACACAAGATATAATAGAGTAGCTTTGCTCTCGGAGCCAGCTGCACGACAAAAGCATAGAGAAACTGAAAGTCTCACTACAATGCAGAATATATGTTGTCTGCAAATTCAATGATTTGAAACTAAAAGTCAATGCAACCAATAAATACACAAAACACCCTAACAAGAACAGGGCTCTATCCAATGCTGCAATGTAATATATAAAAGGTGAGAGGAACAATACAAAACTTCCCAAAGTACTAAGAATCCAAAAACATAAGGAAAATGCTAAAAACTCTCAGCCAAAAAAGAGAAGAAAAACTCAAAATTCAGAACTTTCAAGAACAGGTTTTGTTTCTGAGTCTTTGAAAGGACAAAATAAACGCTAATAACTTGAGTTCTTTCGGATATAACTCAGAATTCTCAAGGTACGATGTTGTCTCCAAGAGATAGAGAAGCCAACTGATCAGCTGCACCACCAGCTTGTTGCTGCTGAGCTACACTCCTCAGAACATCCATTGCTTCTGCAACTTTAGCTTTAAGTGCTTCAGGTGATTCCAGCAAGTGAAGTACCTCAGTTTGGTCCATTTCGAGAAGCATTCCTGTGACTTTAGCTGCGGATTCTGGCTCCAGCTGCTCCACAAGTGGGTATAAATTCTCACCAAGCATCTGTATAAATAAAACACAGAACATGTTTACATAAGAAATTTGAGTTGCAGTGTTTTGGCAATAATAAACATTTTATTTTACCGTTCTCTGATGCTCTGGAGTTGCATTTGCAAGTGATGTAGCCAAAGCTCCAATAGGAACAGGTTGAGAAGTAGGAGAGTCACGGTGATGCACATCACCACCAGACACGTCATATGGAACAGAAAGCATGTTTGGAGTAAGACCAGGCATTGTGTTTACATCTCGCTGAGGAAACCGATACATTCGGCCTCTGGGATGCATCTGAAGAGAAACACATTGACGCAACAACGTGTAAGAATGCTAGTGATTTTAAACATGTGAAGGAAGTCTTGGCCAAAAGCAAAACTTAACCTGCTGATGCATCATGGGAGAAGGTTGTTGCGGTTGTGGAAGAGCTCCACCTCTTCTACCACCACCAGGTCTCTGTTGCTGTTGTTGTTGTTGGCCTTGTTGCATCATGGGCATGAAGAAGTTTGGCATTGGGGACCCACCAGGCCTCATACCCGGTACAAGCTGTTGTTGATATCCGAATCCCGGCTGTTCCATATCAAATTGGAAAAGAAAGTTATAAAGATTGGTATCACATGGTTTTTACTCAGAGCTTTGAGTTTTACCTGAGGAGAAATCATAGCAGGAGGTCCTTGACCATAGAAGAGTTGTTGACCCATTGGTGGACCACCTGGTGGATACATTGGCATCCTAGGACCAACCGTAGGTGGCATATTGACAGGCCTCATCTGTGAAAATTGAGCCTAAAATGACAGAAAAGGAAAATTGAGCCCAATGAGAATGGGGTTATTATAGTCCTTTGCCACAGCTTAAAACAAGGATAAGTTAACCAGACCTGTAACCTAGCTTTGCGGTCTTCCTTTCGTTGCGCAAGAGCAACATACAGAGGTTTGGTAACGATCACTTTTCCATTCATCTCTGTAATCTGAACCAAAGAAAATAAGACAGTGTTACGTGTTGAGATCTTTTCAGAGAGAAAATGAGACCAATAAAATTTGGATGTGTATTCTTTATATTGTAGTTACTTACAGCTTTAGATGCTTCCTCAGGAGTTGAGAATGCCACAAATCCAGATCCTCTACTCACTCCACTAGGGTCACGCATAACCTGTCACGTTCAAACATAATACATTTTAATTCAAATCTGCTGAAAGTAATAATTAGCTTTGCTTTCTATTGTATCAGTCACAGACCTTGCATGATGTAATAGTTCCAAAGGGAGCAAAATGTTCTCTGAGCTTATCATCTGTGACATCTTCATCCAAGTTCTTAACATACAAGTTTGACCCCTGAGACTTGTCTGCAGCTTCCTTCAAACTTTGCTCAAACTTTTGTTTGAGTTCAGTTTCCCTCTCGGACTTCTTTTGGGCTTTCCCAACAAACCACTCCTTGTCATCAAAGGTCTTTCCATTTAGAGCCTCAACAGCTTTGGCTGCATCATCTGGATTCTCAAAATTGACAAATCCAAAGCCTTTAGACTTTCCTTCGCCATCTCTCATGATAACACAACTGGTAGTCGCTCCAAACTCTCCAAAAACTTTGTTCAGTTCTTCATCACTTAAGGCCTCAGAGAGATTTTTGACATAAACATTGGTGAACTTCACCTTCTCACCTGAAGGATACCTCTGCTGCTTGTGAACAAAGGGTCCAACATATACTTGCTTATCGTTAAGAAGCATTCCATTCAATTTGTCAATGGCTCTCTGAGCTGCTTCATCAGTGTCATACTGCACAAACCCATAGCCTTTCGACTGACCAGAGGGATCAACAGCTACTTTGCAAGATAGGATGGGACCAAAAGCCGAAAATGTCTCGTGAAGTGCTTTATGATCGATTGATTTGTCAAGATTCTGGAACACAAATAATAAACCATGTCAATAGGACATAACTAAATAAACAATCTTTGAGATGAGAAATCAAACTCGCCAATATTTCTTTCCAAGACAGCGTAAGATTTCAAATTTAGAGAATAGGAAAAAGAAATTTTATATGTACCTTAATAAATATATTACCAACTCCGCTTTTGCGGATACTTGGATCACGAACAGAATACATAACTCTTATAGCTCTTCCATTAAGAGCCATGAAATTCAGATCATTCAGTGCCCTTGAAGCTATCACAAATCAGGAATATTAACATCAAAATAACACATTTCAATGAGAAAAGCATTACTCAGCTAATCAAAACTTGGAAACCAGAGTGTAACACTCTTCACACGACAAATCTGAGAGTTATAGCTAAGACCTTAACGAAAACTAAGCTCCCAAACAGCCAAATACCTTGAAATCCTCATAATGTTATCAGATCTCACATTTGATCAAACGTTTTCAAATTCAGATTAGAATTTCATATCACTCTACCCCATCCTCCAAGAGGGATTCAAAAACATGATATAACAACATCAATGAATGCAAATTCGATAAACAAAGATACTAATTTACTTACACACCTCATTCTATCGAGGAGATACAACGACTCAATTCAAATTAAACCTAAGACATTGTAACATGAACCAATCCAAATAAGGCTTCATAAAAATTACCATCTTGAGGAGTGGCATAGTTAACATAACCATAGCCAAGAGATCTCCGAGTCGTCATGTCCCTACAAACACGAACAGAAACCACCTGACCCGATTGGCTAAACGCCTCAAACAGTTGTGAATCTGTCACGCTTGTGTCCAGATCGCCAACATACAGAGACGTCGTTCCTTGTTGCGCCGCTCCAGCCGCCGCCACAGCCGCTCCAGCGCCGGAAACCGCCACTCCACCGTTGGCATTTGGAACCTGGTTCTGAATCTGAGCCATTTCTGAAGAAATTAATCTAAATTTCCTTCCTATCTATCTTTTTCTCTCCCAATCAACTCAATCAAAAAACACAAAACCAGATTATATAAAGGAAATAAATCTTCCAACGCCGGAAATCAACAATTAGGTCTTTTATCCGAATAATGGAAAATACCGGCGGTGAGAGTTGCAGCGTCGAGCTTTTGATAAAGGGTCGAAAGAAGAGTGACCTTATCACAGAGAGAAGCTCAAATGAGAAAAACTGCAAAGAGGAAACACAACTTTGAGGTTTCGGTGTTTATATATGGCAGATTTCACCAAACCTTATAAGCTTTGATGGTAATGAAGAAATCTCAGCCGTTGGATCTAATCTTACGTGTCTTTTATTGGGTCCTACTTAGTTAATATAGGCATTGGGGAAATATCTGTTGATTTTTGCTTACTCAGCATTTGCTATTTTTAACTTCATATTTTAAAATTCTTTTAGCAAAAGTAAGTAGTTGTGTTCTAAAACTATAACCATATTCAGACAAAAGAGGAGTGATAATAATGAAATTAGAAATTATAGATTGGTCCTGATTTTTTTTTACTTGTGAGTATGTAAGTGATGTTTTAGTTAAATGTATATTATTTGAGAAATTTTGTAGAACAATTTCATTACTTTTTTTTGGTAGTTCGATTTCATTAATATTATGTTTACATGATGATCAATAATATTGACATTTTACATGGCCAAGTAGAATTTTATAAACGATGAATTAAGTTTGGTCAAATAGTTAGTGTCTATTTATACAGTTTTTTTTATCATAGTTTGGTTATGGATAAATTGATAATCCAACTTAATATAATTTGGAGTTTGTGTTGTGGAAAAGTTTTATCAGTCTAATTTTCGATAAAAAGAAAAAAAAATTATAAGTTATTTCATAGATAATTGTAAACACGCTAAGAAACATATGATCTAGTTGGTTTACTCCTGATTTAGCTTGGCACTAAGTGGGAAGTTCGATTCCCACCTAGCTCCAGTTGAAAAACTTAGACTATGGATTGGACCGCTGTCGATGCAATGAAACTTGTTGACAAAATAAAAATATAATTGTAAACACATTCCAGGTATGCCAATGAGATAACACTAGCTAGGTTCTTAAAATAGCATTATGTTCCTAAGTAGCAAGTATTATTAGTCTGATAAGCTCTCACAAAATGATAGTATCTCTCCACATGTTAACATTGTGATGCATGAAATTGAATTTACAAACCATATTATAAAAAATACTAGAGACTTCTAACTAACCATTTTCTATCTTTAAATGGAGAATTTTCGATATGATTCAAAATCATTAAGTTGTAACTTCATACCTAAAGGTATTAGAATTTAAATGGGCCAAAATATTGTGATTTAACTCTATTAGTTAGGATTATGCTATTGTTTAGAATTAAATTACAGTAAAAAGGTGCATGTGGACATGGTTCAGTGCTATTGGAATTTGGAAAAATAGTAATGTTTTAATTGGGTTTGAGTATTTTTGAAACAAATATTGCATTTGCACATATCATCAGAGATATCTACATGATCTATTTTGGTCATGAGATTAGTTAGATATTATAATTTGTTGACCCTTACAATCATTAAACCAGTTATCGAGAAAAAAGTTCCGGACTGTTCTGGAATTCTTAGTATTTATAATGTGCTTATAGTATAACCGGAAAACATTTATAATTAAAACAATGCTATAACAATAAATAGTTGTTTTTTAATATTTTTTTTTTTCAAACTTTTTAATATTGTTTTATTTTCAAAATATCATATTCACTTTTTTTTTTTATGAAATGTAAAATTTATTTATCATCAAAAAGAGTTATGTACAAGGGAAACCAAAGATCATACAATCTTTGACAAAGAATAAAGAATATTAAATCATCCTAAATCATCCTAATCTCAAACCACCTTTGGAGGAGGATAGCAAGGCGATGAGGAGGAGAATAGGATAAATGGAAAATCTGGTTACGGATAGCTTTGTCAATCTCTTTAGAGAGAGATGGAAATGGTTTCCCTGGAAGACCATGAATGCTAGAATTTCTTTATCTCCAAATGAAGTAAATGGAGGATTGAAAAACTAACTTCAACAGAACTTTGTCCATATAAGAACAATAGGAAGAGCCAACAGCTGAAAGGGAATCATAACAATCTGGAGAAGAGTTATTAATAAGCCCTCTAGTTAAATCCCACCAAATAGAATAGCGAAGAAGTGATCTCTAGATTCATCTCTTTCTCCACAAAAAACACAACCTTGAGATAAACCCCAAACTCTCATTCTGGTTCTAATAGAGAGTCTATCCTTTACAGCTTACCAACAAATAAAAGAGTGGCGAAGAATACCTTGCTTAAACCAAACGATATTATGTCAAGAGACTTTTGGACCTGAATGACGAATCTGAGACCAGGTCTTGGAAGAAGAAAATCTCGGCTTGAAATCATTAGAAGAATGCCTCCAAACATGAGAATCTGAACCAGGAGATGGGTCAGGTGGAGGAATAGCCAGAATAGTATCGTAAAGATGCTGAAATCTGCGTTTTCCAGCAGTTCGAATACACCAACGAGAATCAATAACAACATCTGAAACTTTAGTATGACGAGGAATACCCAAATATCTAGCACCACAAGCTCCCGTTAAATCAATCAGTTTACCATTATCACACCAATTGTCAAACCAAAAGAAGGATTAGTGACTAGAATTGATATTAACTTGAATAAAACTGAAAGCTTGATCATGAATTTTAAGAAGCTTACGCCAAAACCAGGAGCCTAAAGTACTATCTTTTGCGTCCCAAAAAGAAGTGTAACAGAGAAGATAGCATCTGGTCCACGAGACCCAAAGAAATCAGAATAAGAGATCAATCTCCAAATTAGATGAAGAGCAAAGACCCGAGAAACAGAGCGAAAAGATCTGATACCAAGACCTCCTTCATCATGAGGAAGGCACACATCAGACCAGCTGACTTTAGCCTTCAAAAAAATCTCAGGGGAACGAGACCAGAGAAAGGCCGAACATAAACTCTCGATCTTATCTAAGCTGCAGCTGGGGAGAATGAAAGCTGAACTCCAAAAATTGACCAAACTGGTGATTACAGACTTAATGAGCTGAAGTCTTTCAGCATAAGAAAGCTTGTGATTTGCCCAGGAAGACATTCTAGTCTTGATTTTAGCAATAAGAGGCTCATAATCACTTCTAGATAAAGCTTTAGTGGTCAAGGGAAGACCCAAATACTTTATAGGGAGATTACCAATCGAAAGACCAACATTGTTAGTAGCATGACAAATAGCATTTGAATTACGACCATCAATGAAGATCGGAGATTTGGCAACATTTATTTGAAGACCAGACATCTTCCCAAAATTAGTCATGGTGTCAATAATACCTTGAAGAGATTGAGGAGTCCATCTGAAAAAATGAGAATATCATATGCAAAACTCAGATGAGTTAATCTCACTTCTTTACAGAAGGGATGATACCCAAAAACAAATGAAGCAGCCTTATTAAGAAGCTTGGATAAAAAATTGCTGATTATCACATAGGGCTAGGGAGATAAAGCACATCCTTGTCTGATACCTCGGGAACTGGTAAAATAACCCTCAAGATCGCCATTAATAAAGACAGAAAAAGAGGCAGTTGAGATACAAGTATAGATCCAGTTAACAAAAAGATCAAGAAGTCCCATAGCTTGTAAAACCGAGACAATAAAAGACCATTCAACAGTATCAAAGGCTTTAGCTATGTCAAACTTGATGGCCAAACGAGGAGAAATCAAATTCTTATGATAGTCTTTAACCAGCTCCGTAGCTAACAAAACATTTTCAAGAAGTAATCTATGCTTGACAAAAGCAGACTGATTTGGTTCAATAGCTTGAGGAAGAATGTTCTTAAGGCGGTTAGCAAGGATGTTTGAGATTACCTTATACATAAGGTTGCAGCAGGCAATGGGACGAAAATCTCTCTTAGAAGAAGGATCTGTGATTTTAGGAACTAGAGTTAAGGCTGTAGCATTAACACCAGATGGGAGAAAGCTATACAAAAAGAAATATTGTATAGTAATGATGAAGTTAGGTCCAATAATGTCCCAAGCAGCCTTGAAGAATTCCATAGTAAACCCATATGGTCTAGGAGCCTTATTTGATGGTATAGAAAAAAGAACACCTTGAATTTCCTCTGGAGTAATAGGAGCAACAAGAGAAGCAGCTGAATTTTGAGAGCAAGAGAACTCAATCAGATCTGATAAATCAGTAGAGGCAACCTGCGATTTTTGTTGAAGAAAAGTGGAAAAACAGTTCACTGCTTCTTTCTTATATCATCCTGAGAAGTAAGAGTTGTACCAGAATCAGTAATAATACGCCTAATTGTATTACGAGAAGCTCGGGATTGAGTAACTCTGTGAAAAAAGGCAGTATTCTAATCACCATACTTTAACTAGTTAATTCTAGTTTTTTGCCTGAAAAATTGCTCTTCAGTAAAGGCAATATGATGCCAACTAGCTGAAGCTTCAGAAACAGCATGAAAAGAAGCATTACTGGGATACTTAAGAGCATTTTCCTGACATAAGAGAAGATTATCAAAAGCTGCAGTAGCTCTAGCAGGGAGATTACCATAAACTGACTTATTGAGATTTTTTAAAATTGGTTTGAGAAGCTTAAGCTTTCGATGAAATAGATGAAGAGCCATCCGAGAATGAAATAGAGCTGGCGTAGATAACCAAGACTGACTAACCAAAGAAGAAAACTGAGCATTACTGGCAAGAAAATTTAAAAATTGGAATGGCCGACGATTTCCTTTAATGGGAGATGAAAGTCGAACCAAACATCTAGAATGATATGATATTCCTCCATAATCAATTTCAACATATGAAGATGGAAAATGCTTCAGCCAATTTGAATCAATAAGAGCGCGGTCAAGCTTCTTTTCAACTAGATCAAGCTCTCTCTTGTTTGACCAAGTAGACAAAGGACCCAAATAATGAAGATCTAGAAGATCACAGCTATGAACCATATTTTGGAAATCACGCATTCCTGACTGATGAGAAACAAAAGAAGCATGATTAGAATGCTCAGTAGTAGAGAGAATCTCATTGAAGTCTCCTAAGAGAATCCAAGGAAGAGATAAATGAGAAAAAGCTGCTTTAACACCATTTAAATCTTGCCAAAGAGTACAGCGATCAGCTTCAAAGTTTGGAGCATAAATTGCAGAAACAATGAAAGAAACTCCAGTAGCAACTATAGTGATCTGGCAAGTAATGTGCTGAGAGCTCTTAGAAAGAAGCACAACAAGAACATCACTAGAAAAACAGAACCACATCTTGCTCCAGTTACGGAGCAATAGATTTTCCAGATCACTGTAGTTGCTACTGGAGTTTCTTTCATTGTTTCTGCAATTTATGCTTCAAACTTTGAAGCTGATCCAGTTACGGAGCGCAACATGTTTGCGTGGTTTATTAAAACCACACACATTCCGGCTAAAAAACGAAATCATAGCTTCCTATCGGAAGCATTAATAATGTTTGAAGAATCAGCAGCAATAGTAGGTTTCTTAATCCAAGAAGAATTAGGACAAGAAACCTTAGCTTTTAAAGCCTTAATTTTTGAACGAGTCATATCATTTGAGGTATCAACTGATAGTAACTCTCCTTCTTCTGGAGTATTGATGAGAATATAAAACTTTGAAGGAGATACAGGACAAATATTCAGAGCAGAAGAACTATTCGTTTTTGCAGAAATACGACTAGACCTTTTAATAGCAGTCCAATTGTATTCAGTAGTTGCTTTAATAGAAGAAGGAGCAATAGAAGTGGAAGCCTCAGCTGACTGCTGAGAAAACGAGTTACTGGTAGGAGTAGGAGAGACCAAAATTCCTTTACCCTTATCAACAATAGAAGTAGAAACTTCAGAAACAACAACACCAAATCCAATAGGAGGTTTTTGCATATTGGAAACCAAATCAGAAGTAGTAGTCGTAGAATCAACAAGAGAAGAGTTTTGAACCGAAGAAGAAACCAAGTCACAACCCTTACTCTTATTAACGTTGGAAACCACAAAAGAAACAGAAATCACAGTATCAGACATAGTAATCTTACTATGGTCTTCCTTATCAGCTACCATAGGCAACACATCGGAGATAGTAGTACTATTAGCTTTGCCTTTATTTGAACTATAATTCTTTGCTAAATGACCCCACATATTGCAAGAGTCACACCAAGGAGGGGGGCATGGAAAAGACACAAGAACACAAGAGCTAGGAAATTTACCAGCTGCAAGGTTGATCTGCTTTGGTAAAGAACACTTCAAATTCACATCAATCAACACTCGAGCAATGTCAAAACGAAGACATTTTTCAGTAGAACGATGAAGCTTTACTGGAGTGCCAATATGACTAGTTAAAAAGCTTAAACCTCTATAAGAAAAAAGATGATTAGGAACCTTTTTAAAACCAACCCACATTAAGATTGAAGACAGATCAAGAGATTGACTAGCAGTTTCAGGAGTCCAATCGCAAAGAACTAATGGGATATCACCAACATGCCAAAATTTGCGCCGAATAACACGTTTACGAACAACAACATCAGGAATCTTGAATAGAACAGAAGTATCAGAGATAAAATTGGCATCAATTTTGAGATTTTTTTCGAGGATTGCCAAATACGATTAACAGCTGTGTGAACTGATCCGATGTGAGGAGCATCACCAACAAAATGTCCAACAACAAAAGAATCCCAGAGAGGAGTTGAATCTTTAAAGATTTCATCAGGAACAGAGGCAGAGATAATACCGTCAGAGCAATTAATTGGGACATCCAAAGGAGAAATCGAATTATTGGTCTTACGAAGTGTAGAAATCCAAGAGGAATCATGAATGTTCACCGGAGAAGAAACCAAGATGTTAGGTGATTTCAAAATAGGAGATGAAATCGGAATAAGAGATGGAGGTGAAATTGGGATTCCAGACGAAGGAGAAGAGGAGGAACCTCCCTCCATTGCCACAAAGATGAGCAGAAAACCAGCGTGAAAAACGATGATCGGAGATGAAGACAAGAACCGGAGACGATGATCAGAGAAAAAAAAGAAAACGCCAAAAATCGGAGACCACGCGCCAAAGACGGTTACACGCGCCAAAGACGGTTACACGCGCCAAAGACGGTTACACGCGCCGATTCCAAAAATTAAGATCCATATTCACTTTTCATGCCTCATGATACTCGTTGTAAACACCTCCTCACTTTATTAGTATCATGATTTGCACCGTCTGAAAAGCATTTCGATTACTAGAAAAATGCATATTTGTTTTCCAATAATCTTTTGCATTGGCAATTTATTCAATGACATCAACCAGATCGATGTTAATGTTGTCCAACGAACGTTCTTAGTTAGAAACTAAAATCACCCCAAAAAATACCAAAATTCCACACGTATAATCTTTATTAATTAATATTTCCTATATATTTATTATTTATTTATTTTTGTGAAGTTTCGTAGGCAATGATAAAAAGAAAAGGTTGGGTAGGAAACAAACTACCAAAAAAACTTTATCTTTTAGCACCCTTTTTCTTTTACTCCTAAAATCATTTGATTTGTAAAAATAAGCAACTAATTAATAGTTCATGGAAATGATACAGTGGCTTATATTTCACACACTTAGATCTAATACTTAAATTTTATTCATCTAATTCCTTTTAAAAAAGCCAAAATACAAATTACTTAAACTAGGAGAAATCTCTTTAGTATTAGTTTAATATTTATCTTTAAGTTTTTCCACTCGAATTCGACTCTAAATAATTATATAGTTCGTGTAATAAAGTTGGGGTTAAGATGGTTTAAGTTAAATTATGAAAAAAATTACTTAAACAAATATCATACCCAAAAAAATACATTTAGTCAAGTAATTAAGTGTTAGTTTTGCTGTTTTACCTATTCAAATTTAATTGAAGAGAGTTGCATTTGTCATATATGATATTGTTAAGGGCCTAAAAGATTTAACTAGGATTAGGTTTTTATCCAATTATTAAAATAAATATATCATGCCAAAATTTGTTTGTATAAATAACAAATCAAAATGGTACATTCCATATGTGAAAAACTAAATATACTTCCTAATTTATGACAGAGATATGTATATATACTGACACTTTTTATGAAAGAGAATCAATAATTATTGATACCTCCACTACCAAAAGACAATGTCCATTGACTTCTCAAACTTCTTAGTCTTCTCTACTTCTATGCTCTAAACAAGCTCTTTATAACATCATCCTAGCTACACTTATCTTCAACACTCACCACACTATTCTTAAATCAATGGCTTCAATTCTCTCAATCCTTCTTCTCTTTCTTTGCCTTTCAAAACTCTATTCCACTCTAGCTACTGAAAACAACCATATCACAGAAAGAAAATCCTTAGAAATCATCATCGGCGGCGGTAATGATGGACCGTCACCTTCACCAGAAATGGAACCACAACCTGCAGATTGTCCTCCTCCACCTCCCCCTCCATGTCCTCCTCCACTACCTCCCCCTCCATGTCCTCCTCCTCCAATGCCTAAGCCGCGGAGTCCAGTGCCTAATCCGCCACGTTCACCACCACCTAATCCGCCACGTTCACCACCACCTAATCCGCCACGTTCGCCGCCACGACCTCTACTCTTTGAAAGCCCGCTATTAGAGGAAGCCTATCCAGTTCTCCAAAACTTCAGAAAGCTAGTCGAGTATGATCCATTTCATATACTTAAATCTTGGAATGGGTCCAACGTTTGTGGCTACAAAGGACTTTATTGCGCGACGTATCCTGGCACAAAACATAAAGCAGTCGCAGCTTTCGCGTTTAACGGTTATAAATTTGCAGGCAGGCATCTCAGGTTAGATGCCTTCCTCGGCAAGATAAAAACAATCAACTTCTTCCATGCAAACTCCAACGATTTCTTAGGCTCTGTGCCTGATGTTAGCAAATTGCCATACTTATACGAGCTCGATCTAAGCAACAACAAGCTCACCGGAGATTTTCCAACTAATGTCTACAAAGGAACCAATTTCACGTTTCTCGATATCAGGTTCAATCAGTTCACAGGTTGTGTTCCTCCTCAGGTCTTTAATCTTAATGTCGACGTTTTGTTCCTCAACAACAACAATCTCGAGCAGCCTCTTCCACAAAATCTTGGATCTCTCACTGCTCTTTACCTCACGTTCGCCAACAACAAGTTAGCTTTCTAATCTCTCTTTTCTTTTGACCCGAATTTTTTTTTCTTTTGTTAGTTTAGGAACTCCGGTCAGATAACTTTAATTTACAGGCAAGAATCTCGAATAAATTATTCAACATTATCCGTTTAATACATCTGATCACATTAAATCGAGATAGTTAGTGTCATGTCTAGCACCTAGGCTGATTTTAGAACACTATATGAGACTAAATAAGCCATAATAAGATAGCAAGTAAAATTAATCTGATCTGAGCCAGCTTGGAGCTAATAGCTCATATTTTAATTTTGTTTTTTGGGCCACCATTTAGAGAATAAAATAATTGAGTACATAAATTCTTTTATTATATATATTTATTGTGAAAGTGACAAACAAACAAAAAAGTGACAAAAAATAATATATATTGTGATTTGATATAGGTTCACGGGTTCTATTCCCAGCAGCATAGGCAACATCAAAAGCCTACGTGAAGTTCTGTTCTTAAATAACCAGTTAACCGGATGCTTACCGTACCAAATCGGAAATCTAAAACGAGCCACGGTTTTTGATGTTGGGTTTAACAAGTTAACCGGTCCAATACCTTACTCATTCGGTTGCTTAGAGAAGATGGAACTACTCAATGTAGCTAGAAACGACTTCTATGGAACTATACCAGAGATCCTATGTGAGGTTTCTTCTCTCAAAAACTTCTCTGCATCGTATAATTACTTCACTCAGGTCGGTCCAAAATGTAGAAAACTCATTCAGGGAAACATTTTGGACGTTCGTATGAATTGTATAATTGATCTTCCAAACCAAAGATCTCCATGGGCATGTGCTGATTTCTTCAAAAGGAAACAGAATTGTCCTAATGGCAAGTCTTTTTTCATGGTTCCTTGTGGTAAGAATCCAAACCGGCTTAAACCGGATCAAGAAGCTCAAGTTCCTCGTCCGGCTTCTTACAATGCACTTGCCCCGGACCGGAATCTGTAACCTTGTGAACTTCATTATGATGTGTGAAGAGAAGAACAATATTGCTAAGTTTTTTATAGTTTACATAAGCAAAATGAATAAATGCATTTATTATGTATTTTTCGATTATCACTATATGTACATCAATATAATATGATAAATATATTGTTCCATCTTTTTTTTTTTATATATATATAACCAAATCTTATATTAGTCGCCAAAGTTGGTGGACTATTTGAAAAACATTTAAAATGTAATCATCCAATTCATCACTAAAAATTGCAGTGAGGGAACTCAAAATTTGATATGATCTCTCTTCAAGATATGAATATTTCAAACTTACAACTGTGTACTGGTTTTTCATTTGGCTTCATGGTCCAAAGGTAGTTTGAAAAGTTTATGCGAATTTTGTGCCTAAGTCTCAGTTACAAAAAAAAATTGCAAAATTGTAGCTATGTTGTGGCTATTTGGTGATTTTTTTGTGGTTATTCTATGATTTTTCATGGTTTTTCTTATATATACCTTTTAGCCACATTTAAAATTTTAATATGATGACGAGTTGATCTTACTCTGATGGTTACGATGATCCAGCTAATGATTTGGCACCAGGATTCGATTCATACCCGCTGCATTATGGTAACTTAAAAAAGGGATTTTAGGTGTGGGTTTTAGACTATAAATCGGGTCTTGTCGATCTAATGTTGACAAAAAATTTTTTAATATGATTATGTTTTAAATCAGAAAAGTAAACAATGTACATACCATTACCTTATCAAACAGTTAAAATTTGTAATTTACTTAATAATGTTATATTTTTTGTTAATACTGAGCCACAACTGGCCGGTCAATTAGTCAAGTTCCTATATAATATAGGGGGTAGGACTCGATTCATGGATATGCAACTAAAGGTCACATGCTAATAATGTTATATCCAAATATCTATAAACAATTAGACATTTTTTATGTAGTATTCACTACTTAGTAATTAGCATCTAGATAAGGTAGACATATAACCAATTATAAATTACTTTGAAGACATTAAGACCAATGGATGACAACTTCACTCTATTCTAAATTTTAATATTTATTTACAGAAGAAATCACATAACTTGAGTGATTGAAGGAAGACAACTAAACACATATGTTATCAAATGTCACAAATCATCGAAATCTAACATGTAGTTATGTGTATTTATTAATGTTTTGGAGCTTCTTAATTTGGATTTACTCAAGTTATGTGGTTCTTTCTTTTCTGAACATTGGTTTGTAACAATGTTATCTCTTTGGGGACCCTATCAATTTTGGCAACTGGTGTAAAGAGAAACAAGTTGAACCCTTTATTATTATTACATAAAAAGGTTACACCAAATGCCAGCTTTTTTTTTGTTTCATATGATGTTCCTTTGTCATCATATATCTTGTAATATTTTAACCAATACGATATTTATAGCAGTTTGACAAAAAAAAAGATATTTATAGCATTCTGTATCTCAAACTTAAAAAACTATATAACAGTAACTAGATTGACACAAGCCTTCTATTTATTTAAGTCCGTTTTCACTTCATAAGGAAGTTACTTTATAATATAATTTTTTTAGTCGAAGTTACTTTATAATATTAGTTTACATTTGTAGTATCTTAATATGTTTTAAACGAACAAATTTGGACTTTTTTCACCAACCATTTCCATCTATGACCTACGAAATAAACATTGAGAATTAAATATGATTCTACCCATATTGCCTTTAATATAATAAAGAACAGAATCCCACCATTCGAATTAAATTTTTCATTTTTTGTCACCGACCACATCAACAAAACTCTATCTATATATTGCTCAAATCTTTATAAAGCCCAAAAAATATTATGTTAAGATTACCCGACTCTAGAGGTAGATTCATATTCTTTTTAAACAGCAAAAGTGAATTTAACTACTTGATCAAAGACATTTCTTCAAATTTGTCATTTTTTATCAACAACAATTATACAAACTATAATTATTATTTTTTTCAAAAAAATACTTCATTAATACTTCAACTACTAACAATTAAGTTTTGAAGAGCCTTTTTTTACCATAACATCGATCTCCAGATTCATATATCTAGCAATAAAAACAAAAGAAATCGGAAAAAAAAAATTCTTTTTTTGATTAAAATTTTTGAATTTTTGAATTCTATTACTTTATTTTTATGATTAAAAAATTTAAACAACATTTTTTGACAAAATAAAAATATAGTACCAAAATAGAACAGGAATTCAATTGCTAGAGACTAGAGATTCATTTGAACCACAAATCTTCCGCAGCTTCTGCGAGATTGTCGAACAAGTAGGATGTCACTCATTCTCTAATCTTAGATTTTTATATTTAATAATTAACTTTAATTCATTTTGATTGATCAATTTTTCGGAAAAAAAATGTGTTTTACATTCACGCTGTATCATATTTTCAATATACAGATGAAATATTTGGTGATTTGTATATATGATTAGGAAAGAAAAATGAAACTAACAATTACACTAACTTATATTCCTTGTCGAGGTATGTCGAAAACATATATAGAGAATTGTCTTTAGTCAAATAGTTAGTCAAAATAGTGGAAGTTTGGTTCTGTGTAATATTTGTTGAGTGATATTTTATGAATATCTGATTCCGGTTATAAGAAATGTATATTCTTATGTACTTAATTTACAAATTAAAGAGAGTAAACTACAATAACTAATACAAAAGTCATAACTAAGTTTGGGTTCCTTTGGTAAAATTGACCAAAGCCTCTGATCATTAGAGTTGCCTCTCATGGCTCAGCCTTTCCTACTATCCACACTTGCCATCAGCCTGAAAATCATATCGAAAACTTTAATAAAACCTACGACTTTACAAAAACTTGAGATTCAAAACATATAAACGACCTTGCATGCTCCAAAGTTATGGCAACCACATATCAAATTGCCATTCGCAACATCAACTGCTTGTGGAGCTCCTCCACCATCACTTCTCTGAAACCACACAAAATACTTAACTATATTTGTAGTGGATTTTGTAATAAGATGAGATCTTGACTAATCCTTAAAACCTACAACTAAAAATGTACCTTGTAGAAATCTACTGCAATGAAGTTAGGCCATCTCTGTCCTGAGGCTTGGTAACATGTCTTGATGGCTTCAAGAAGAGAAGCAGAGTTTTGTTTACATGCTCTTACCACATCCGCTACACTAGGGAAATGGTTCACAAGAACAAGCGATTTCGATTTATCGCTCATCCGTGCTGAATTTGATCTATTTGGACACTCTCCTGCCTTCAATCCTCCATCTCCATCTGCAAAACAATTTCTCTCATTAACAAAAGTTATAGGTAACTGGTTTACATCTGTTACACATGTATATGGTTTAACCTAACATCTCAATATACCACAACACACATTATGCATGTTTTGTTAGGCCTAACATTAGACTCTAAATATTGGTGTTGGGGGCCTCAGCCCACTAACTGATCCAAAAGGATTGGCCCAAAAATATCTCGGAAGGCCCAGCTCGCCTAACATTGTCTTGGACCAATCCGGGACTAATGGGCCACTACCAAGCCCATAAGCTGAAGTAAGCACCGGCTTAAAAAGAGACACACGCGCGGCACGTGGAAGAAAGTTCTGGTACGACATTCCCCTATAAAAGGGGAGGGGAATCGTCAGCAAAGGGCCATGATACATGAACAGTACCACCTGGATTATGCTATAACTTATAAATGTATTAAGTCTTGAAAAGTATCACACCCAATTTATATTTTCTCCTTGTCACTGTCTACAGACTTATAATTATTCTCCTTGTCATTTTGTTAAGTACAAAAAATAACCCCTTGTTACTGTCTCAAGTATAGAAAAATAATCCCTCGTTACTTCCTAAGTACAGAAAATAATCCCTCGTTACTTTTTATACGATCATTTAATTACCAAGTCAAACCTAAACTTTAATCTAAAAGTACCGAGCCGAGGCCGGTACCAATAATTGGGTTCATAACTCAAAACTAAATAGTAAGAGTGAATTCGACCCTATATCATATATAGATTAAATTAGAATGATCTCAACTTCTGATGTAAAATATCAATCACGTTCTAAAAGCATCATATATAGGACTCACATTGATTCTCAACCATATATTTCCACTGATATGCGATTCCTTCGGTTGCTTGTTTTTTCGAGTCAGATGTAAAAACTAGCAACCGTTGGTTCTGTTGAACCATGTTGTCAATTGTTGGCCAGTCCCCTCCATTTTTAGGCATTCTAGTAACCGGAAACATAAAATTTCGTAGACCAGCTGCATCAAACACTTTTGTGAGACCTTTAGGCGATTTGACATAGTCTTCGATGATAATCGTTATAATTTCCTCTCTGTTGTTCCCTAGAAACACTTGAATTTCCCTTAGAACGTTAATCGCTGGTTGCTGTCACAATGCAACACAAAGCAAACAATAACACAAAACACATTTCAACATTTTTCAATTGCAATGAACAAGAAAAGATGTATCAAAACTTACAAAAGCGGTGAAATTATAACACTTTCCACCAAATGAATGGCAAAGCCAGATATCGTTTTGGAAGTCATAGAGGTCGAGCATAAAACCTCTTACACCATTCTGCGATAATCCAACAAAACCCACCAAAAAGATTCACACTTTTGAAACAAATCTTAAATTGAGTCTATACTTGTATTGAATATATGTAAGAAGCGTTTACGTTGAGTTGGCTTGTGATTGAATCTTGCTGGTTAGTAGTCGTCAAAATCAGAGAACCAGTCCTTGATACTTCCCCCATTCGAGCAAACGCATTGTGTGTGGTTAACCATGAATACTTGTTGAAAGGCAATCCTTTTGTCTATTCATATTCAATCGATTTTATTTATAAACTAGAGCGAATATCATTAAACTTAATGATTGGTGAAAGAAAAAATGTTTGAACCTTGGAGATGGGGTTGATGGGTTGCATTCGAGTACATCTTGGTCTGAAATTACTGTTGGCTATACATGTTTCGCAGTGTAATCCAGCGTCACAGTCTCTGTCTCTTATACATGTTTTTCCTTCCTACCATCCAAAACCAATCAAAAATTAGAAACTCAAATCGATAAAAGCATGATCCATAGCCAAACTCTTAACAATATCATGTTGGACAAACACGACTTCCTGAAATCGAACTTGGGTGATAAGTATGCAGCAACACTCAACCACTTAACTAAATGCATTTCCCCATAAACTCACTATTCAAATTAAAGATATTTCTAATGACCCCATATTCAAGTTAAGATCTTTAGGTGTTAAATGACTCAAAATAAGTTTTGTAAACTACTAATTTATATGCTTACAGTGATTACCAATTTAACAATTAATATGAGGTTTCTCCAAACTTAGAAAGAAAAAAATTTGAGAGGACAAAGATCCTCTGTTATGTTTTAAGAGAGAACAGAAGATAAACACCAAAAGAATTAATGTTATCAAATTTGATGAGATTTTGATTACCTGGAGGGCAGAGGAAAGCCTAAAGAGTAATGAAGATTGAATCAAAAGAACAGTGAGAAGCAGAAGTAATCTTTGAATCATAGTTTTCTTCGCCAGAGAGTGAAACAACCAAATCTCAAGAAGAAGAAGAGGACGAAGAAGAAGCAAGAAGCTAGTTCATTATCACTGTTGTATTAATATGGTTGGTTTACATTTGCGTTAAGATTCTTATGACCACAAAACAAAACAATAAGAAAAGGTAAAAATATGAGGATTTTAAGGATAAAATTAGTGTGAGCGGAAGTGCGCGTGTGTCGGTAAAGACATGATGATATTTAAAGCTGCAAAAGTGGGTTTGTTGCTTTGCCTCTTTTGTTTCTTATACTCAAACTTGTGATTATTTTCTTGAGTGGATTTGTGAACTAGCAAAGTTTGATTAGTTAATAAAACTTATTATGATAACCACTATAGATCTGTTTAGCTAAAAATAACTTCACCAATCACTTCTAGATGAGTAAAAAGAGCATCTAATATAGAACCACATGTGTTTATATAAACTGAATTACTTAATAATATAGTTGTTTTATTTTCGTTAATGATTAAATCGATAAGGTATGATCTATAACTCACGTTCTAAATCATATGATTTAAGGTTACACGCCTACTTGAAATCGAATTTCGTGGAAAACCTACCAGTATAGGCATTGACTATTAACAAACACCGAAATGTAGTTTGTGTAGTACTATAAAAATTAAGGTATATGACATTTATACCATGCAATATGCTTAGAATTAGTAAAGATATTTTTTTATACAACAAAGGATATGGTGGTGTGAAAATAAGATATAACAGGTTATCTATGAAAACGCCATGCGTGTTGTTTGAAAAATTGTTGGGATTAATCAAAATATCATTAATAGCTATCACCTACTTTTGAGACGTACAACCCAAAAATGTCATATAAATCTGCTATATACGAAAACAGCATCCAAAGTTTTGAAAATATTGATCATGCAACTACTTTGATAGCTAAATACATCTTAATTATCACCTCCGTCCCTTCTCTGACTTTGTTACGTACTTACGTACGTAGATAATTACATTTAATCTTGCTCCTCTACCAAATTCCTTATCAAGTAATGACGTGTTTATGCTGCCATTAATGCACTGATTATTTATCACCACACAAGTACACAACACAATCTGAGCAATCTAGATGCAAGCTTTAATCTTCATTGAGACAGAAAATGAAGTAGCTCTAAAAGCTTTATTATGAACACGAGATGTAAAGAAAGTGAAAATTTTAAACTTGTCACCGAAAGATAAAAGAGATTGATTCTTTCATACAAATGAGAACTAGGAGGTTACTTTGTTGCAACCAAAAATACTCATAAATCAATATTACAAACATATATATATAGAGCATTTTTGCTAAACCCTAAAAAAAAATATGGGCTTGTGAGATCATATTGGGCTTGTTGACATTGTTTTCGGGTTGTATCTCTTATACACAAGTCTTCAATCAATAGATTTCTTTGTGAAAGATTATGGGCTCCAATGGTATGTTAATTGAATAGTTTAATAGCTTAATCATGAAATAACGGAATAATATGAATGGAATTATTGGAACAGCTGAATAACACTGAGCAGAATTATGAAATAATTGAACGGATTAAAACACACGAATGGTATTTTTTTTGCTGAATAACCGAATCATGAATTAAATACTACTAAATTACAAAAATGAATATTAAATATATATTAAAAAAACTCCAATACTTGTATTTTTAAACTAAAATCCAAAAAAAATTCAAATAAGTTAAAACAAACTGACGTGTAATAACATATGCATAGAAGTGGCTTACACTTCAAGAAACAATTTTTTATATATACTCTGGTGGTTTTCACTTGCAGGCTGTGTATTATTTTTTCGGTTTCAATGTTTTCTTTGTTGTTTTCTGTTTAGCACTGGCTTGTGTTATTGGCCTTGTTGTTTGCTGCTGTCTTCATGTATAATTGCAATCTTATATGTTGTTGCCGACAAGGTAAACGTAGCTCTCTTCTACTTCCTGTTAATGACTTCATATTAAAAGTCTAGATTTGAGCATGTGTTGCTTCTTATCATTCTGCAGTAATGTTGAATGTGTCTTTGTGAATATAAAGATGGAGTTGAACTAAGAGATCTCGTAAAAATGTAAAAAAAAAAAAAAAAATAGCTTTTTTATTTTTTTGAAATACTAAAAAGCTACTCTTAAGTAGATGAATCAAGTTTTGCATAAACTACTTAAAAATCTAAAACGTGCGGGATGGATTTGAAAAACACTTCTTAATTTTCATTTTTTTCATTTTGTGTTGTTATTAATGGTATGTTTTCGGCGGAATCACATTTTCAAAACGTGAAAACGTGATAAAGTTATATACCATTCGACCCTATGTATATAAGGAAGTATTGAATGTTACTCTTAATCAGTTAAAGAAAGCAAAAGGCAAAATGTGGTGTATAAGCCACCAAAACCCTCTCGAAAGTTTGCACGCAATCTCATACCTTCATTCACGCAATCTCATACCTTCATTCCAACAAAGCTTTACACTTACGTCAATAACTATTCAACTCAACTAGATGAATCAACCGGCCCAATCAAAGCCCATTTCGCCGTTTATTGTAAACCAACTCAAAAACATTCTTAAAAACTAGTTTGGTCGGTCCGTATCATTTATCTGAGTTTGGTTTGAGTTCAGTCCAATAGGTCCAACATATGATCAAAAAATCAGATATCTTCAAAACTTAGGCTTTGTAGTATATGACATTCTGAAATGCATACAATTTATATAAATAAAATAAAAAATGCATCATAAAATACATATAATATCCACAATAAAAAGATGCTAAAGAACAATAAATAAAAACCCAAAAATAGAAGCTGCAACGTTCAATATATGACAGGGTGGTGCACATGTGAATGACCCCACAACAATATGTAGACCATTTCCATTTGGGTTCACATTGCTACTCACATTTCAATTTTTTTTTTCTTTATGGATAATTTTATTTTGTTTATTTTTTACAGGAAAAAAAAAACATTAGGATACTTTAGGATCAAATCCCAAAACACTCGAATTCAGTAGCCATTCTATTTATCAGTCGCTTTCACTTCACCAAACCCTGCATAAATGTTTGTTTGATTTTTTTTATCAAACAATATACCTTTCTTTTTCTCCAAGGAAAGGACAAAAACTATAATTGCTCTTTAATTTCACAAAGTAGATTTGTTTAGATATTGATACTGAGTTCACAGTCTGTTGTAGACACAACAGCTGTTACTTATGAACCAATGGATGTATTTTCTTTATTGAATTTTCTGAAAAAAAATGTGTCAATTCATTATTTTTATTTTTAAATATCTTTTATTTTGAGAAATGCATATTCAGAAATTTTCAAACAACATTTGCAATATAATGGAATTTAATTTTTTTCATAAGAACCTAATGTATATAACCATAAAACATTTTTAAGAATATAAGTATGAGAATTTTATTGCATAGTATACTGGATTATGTGGGATTGACTAGTATTTTTTTGAATTTTGAAAAAAATGGTGTGAAAAAATTTTCTTTTGCATATTTTTTTTTTAACAAGTGAAAACAAACAAAATTTAATAATTCACGAAATGGCATGAGACATCATGATTGAAACATGAGAGCTTCATTCTGAGTTTTTAATAAATATTTAATCCTACTACTAATCATGTTATGCATTCGTTTTATGTTTGGTCCTAATCATTCATACAAATAGCTTCAGATGAAAGGAAACTAAATCTAATACCAGTTTTGAATATTTAAACATGTTGTTACAAGTTAATTTTGGATTTAATTACATAAGTATAATGCATTTGAGTTTAATTTCTCAATTGTTTTGATGGGTTTTAGCTTCCGAGATTTTTTTTTCCTGAACCATTAGATCGATTAAATCCGATTTATAGCTTAAATCAAAATTTAAGTTATGATGTTTGAGAATATATTTTATTTTTTGTTAATAATTGGATTGATTAAACTCGATATATGACTCAAACATATCCCTAAAACTTATATTAATTATTTGTGGAGTGAAGTCTCAGATATCAAAGCTATCAACTTTGACTTTTTTAATCACAAACCTGAGAATAACTCCACATTTCGAGTGTAGTTTACAAAGATGATTTCAACAAGATATTTTAACAAAAATCATCAAGCTTTTCTAAAGAACCAATAAACGAGGTTGACAAAAAGAAGAACCAATAAACGAGAGTCAATGATAAGTGAAGGGATTTATTTACAGTTTTGTCGATGATTCAATTGTCACGAATTGAATAGTTGAGAACTCTAGAATTTGTCTCTTTCCTTGTCACTTGTCAATGACTGTACACAGCCTCGAATGTCATGTTCACAGGGACCTTCTTTTAAGTCTTTTATAATCTCTTTCTCTTCTCTCTCTCTCTGGTTGCTCTTAGCCATGGAGATGAATAGTCAAGCTTTTTTGGTCACATTAATTGCATTACTTGCAATTCAACTGCCTTCACTAATGGCTATAGGTTTGATCTTTTCCAATTTTCCTCTGTTTGCTTCTCCCAAAAAGCTTCTTTACTAAATCTTCTTCTCAGCTCAATCATGATTAAAATGTTGCAATTTTTTTTAGCTTCTGGGTTTTGCAAATTATGTTGCTTTCTTTCACTGAATTCTGAGATTTCGATGGAAATTCGCATAGTTTGGTTCATTAGTTGTTCTTACATGCAAAATGCTCTGTTTGTGATTAAAATCAGATCTTGAACAAATCAATGACCTTTCTGATTTAAGCTTCATCTGTTATTAAGCTATGGTGGTTATGAAGCTAAAAGCTTAAAACATGTGGATAGATCTTTCTAGGTTTTGAAGCAAGTCTCCATTGTGTGAACTTTAAATTGGTTTTGATTGCTGCATTGTTGTCTGTGTTTGCAGATTGTCCATTGGATTTTAGTTCATCAAATTTCACTCTAGTAGCTTCCGTGTGCTCAAACATAACCAACAGAGGCAAATGCTGCCGTTACATGAACGCTTTTGTTGCAATTTCCGTGGCTCGTTACGCTAACTTGTCAAGTAATCTTGGAGTCACATCAGATTTATCTGAAACCTGCATTGCTTCCATTTCTAAAACCATGGAGCTCTATGGAGTCTCAAAAAACGCTACTAGTTTCTGCGGTTTGGGAACCAAGATTCTTCTTAAGTATAACTGTGAAGGTCGAACCACTGTTACACAAATGCATCAGTCTCCGACATTTGGACATATTACAAGAAATTGCAGACTTCCATTGGGAAACCAATGCAGGAAGTGTTTGAATTCTGGTATTACTTACCTTCGTAATGTCAAAGGTGCTGAGACTAATAACATTACATTGAGTACTTGTCGTGACGCGATTTATGCTACATTAGCAAGCCGAATTGACATTGCATCAGCTCTTGAACTCCTTGGTTGTTTCTTTCAAGTGACAGAACTTAGCATTCCTTCAGGTTAGACACATCACTTCAACTTTCTTAGTGTGAGATCAGTTTTTGGGAAACCTGTTTTTGTCTGATTTTATTCGCATTTCGACAGAGTCATTCTCACCATTGGCAAGTCCACAACCTTCTCCAAGCACAGCTGGTGCTATTAGCCCCAGCAACAGTGATTCTGAATTGTCTCCAAGTGGAAGCAACAATCCATATCACTTAACTTTGGTTCCAACCATTGGGATTGTTGTTACAGCGGTTTCTCTTACGTTGCTTGTGATCCTGGTAATTCTTATCCGTAGAAAGAACCAGGAACTCGATGATTCCGAGAGCTTGGATAGAAAGTCAACAAAAACAGTTACTTCTTCTCTGCCTGCATTCAAAATTCATGATGGTTGGTAAAAAGAATGTGTTCTTTGTTTTATTGTATCTTTCCAAGAAAAAAAACTGACTTGAAAATCATCCTATCTGCAGATGATTCTTCTTCAGCTTTCAGAAAATTCAGCTACAGGGAATTGAGAAATGCAACAAATAATTTTAACATGGTGATTGGTCAAGGAGGTTTTGGGACTGTTTACAAAGCTGAGTTCAGCGATGGATTGATTGCAGCTGTGAAAAGAATGAACAAAGTCACTAAACAAGCTGAACAAGATTTTTGCAGAGAGATAGAGCTTTTAGCTAAGCTGCATCATCGTAACCTTGTTGCTTTGAAAGGCTTTTGCATCAAAAAGAAAGAAAGGTGAAGAATCATACCTTTCTTTCGAGCCTTCTGCATTTATCTAAACCATTTGAAAACTTGTTTAAGTATTCTCATCTTATCTTTCCAGGTTCCTGGTCTATGACTACATGGAAAATGGCAGCTTAAAAGATCATTTACATTGTACATATATGCTTCATCTACCTTAAGCTTAAGTCTCCAGAGTGTTGAAAACTTTTCTTCATCAATTTCTTTTCTTTGCAGCCACTAGAAAGCCTTCACCTAGTTGGGGAACAAGAATGAAAATCGCAATCGATGTGGCAAATGCTTTGGTAAATATTCCAAGTCTTTCATCTACAATTTCTCTAAAAACTGATATGATTATATATCTTTTACAGTTTTTGGTTCTTGGCTGCACGTTATTCTCTCCTCCAGGAATATCTTCATTTCTATTGTGATCCTCCTCTGTGTCATAGAGACATTAACTCGAGCAATATCTTACTTGATGGGAACTTCGAGGCTAAAGTACGTAACATTGCACATCATCTGGGTTAAAGAAACAGTTCGACTTGGATAAATCATGATGTTTTCTAGGTGCAGCTTTCAGATTTTGGTCTTGCACATTCGTCTCGAGATGGCTCTGTGTGTTTTGAGCCTGTGAACACTGATATCCGTGGAACTCCAGGTTAGGGAGCAAAACAATATCACTCCTTTTGATGGAAACTGAATTTTTAACATCTGAAGATATCTTTTCAGGTTATCTAGATCCTGAATATGTAGTAACGCAAGAGCTGACAGAGAAGAGTGATGTGTACAGCTATGGAGTTGTGTTGCTGGAGCTCATAACTGGGAGAAAAGCAGTCAATGAAGGTAGGAACCTTGTTGAAATGTCTCAACGGTTTTTGTTGCCGAAATCAAAACACCTGGAGTTGGTTGACCCCAAAATCAAAGACTCCATTGATGACAATGGAGGAAAACAGCTTGAAGCAGTTGTGGCAGTAGTGAGATGGTGTACTGAGAAAGAAGGGCGGTCTAGGCCATCAATTAAGGAAGTCCTCAGGCGGTTGTGTGAAAGCTGTGATCCTTTGCATAGCAGATTTTCTAAAGAAGTTGAGCTAGAGATAGGCCGAGAACACGGGAAGAGAAGCGAGTTGATAATTCAAAGAGGCAATTCCCGGAACTTTGGTCCATCATCTAGTACAGCTTCCAGGTCTTACAGCCAGAGTGTACCTCACTCTCCAGTTAATGGACTTTCTTTTTGAGTTAGTCACGTCTTTATTGCTAAATCTGAAGTTTACATATGATTTATGAAAATTATGAAATTAATATTAAAACCTCTCATACTCTGCACTCTTAGTTAGATTCAGTTCAAAAGATTTCTACATTGTAAGCGTCTCTGTATCTCTCCTGTACAAGAGCACCATCTTCTATTACATTTTAGTCTCCCAATGTCTTCCTCTTGATGGGTGCTGTATGACATTACTAGCCTCTTCTTGCTTTTACCATGGACCAGTAAGGGTTCTTCTTAAGCATTGTGTCTTGGCCAACCATGGAGGCTGCTTTGAAGATTCTTTCAGCTGCAATTTCAATAGCAGTATCAGTGAACAGTACCATCAAAAGAGACAATACAGCCACATTTAAACAGACACAAAATGGTTGGTAATGTAGAGTTACCTCATTATTCTGTGTTTTCATAATTTCAGCCTGCAACATAAGGAGACCTGAGTTAATGAACTGAGACTATAGAGAAAGCAATAAAAAATTATTGAAAACAAAAACCTGTTTTTTCTGCAAATCTTGATTCACTTGCTTGAGACTTTCAATCTCGGCTTCCAGTTCCAAAGTATAAGCCTGAGATTAACCATTACATTGAAATCAATATGAAATATCCTGAAAAGACAATGAGTAATGCCAGTTTGGTAAGATTAAATACTTAACCTGCTTTCGAGCTCTTGATCTCGCAGCTGATTCCCGATTCTTGATCATTCTCTTTTGCCTTCTCTCAACAACCTTCTCCAGGCCCGTATTACTTCTTCTTTCCCGACCAAACACATAAGGAACTGGTGATGACCAAGTATTGTTTTCTGCACTGCTCGTCCCGGGAGAAGTAGTAGCAACAGAAACTCCTGTTCCTCCCATATTACTGTGGACCTGACCGTTTGCACCAGCCTCATATAAACTCTTGTTGACCGTATTTACAGGCGCTGCAAATGTTACATTCGCTTGTTTTGGAAATATAGTTGGAGGCAATCTCTGCTGCTGCGGCTGCATAGTTCCACCACCAACTTTAAGGCCTAAACCAGGTGCTTGATTCAAGATCATAGAATTATTATTGTTGCGGTTGAAGTTTTGGTTCGGCTGACCGAATCCAAACCCCAAACCACCACCAGCAGAAGCACCATTGTGACCATAAAAGTCAGTACTAGTGTTGTCATTACAGGTATTATCTTCTTTCACAATACCAGCTCGGAGCAAGAAATCCTCCAGAGTCATTTCTCCTAAAGTCTGTTGCCTCTCAGGCACATTCGTCTCAGTATTTCCATTAACACCTTCTTTCGAATTCAAGTACTTCCATACTTCATCAACAGTCTTCTGACTAAGTGTTCTAGGCAAAGTCAAAGAGCCTTGCTTCTGTAAACCATTCCCTCCTGGTACACAACCACTAGGACCAGCTGCTGCAACCGTTGATGTACTACTCATCAAGGCTTGAGTATCTTCAGCAGACCATATGTTCTTCAGTAACTCATCCATATTCATTGACCCAAAATCTTTCCCTGGCTCACCTAAAGTGTTCTGAAGCTCATCAAATGTTAAGGAATATAACGAAGACTGCCTCGCCAATGGCTTCGACTGATTATTATTACACCCATTTCCTCCAGACAAATCACTGCCTATGTTGTTGAAATTAAAGTGAGTACCCATACTTTCTGTTTCACCACAAATCACTCCTTCTTCACTTCAGAAAACAACCCTTTTCAGCTTTACCTAATAAAAAACAAGACCAGACAATTGAGATACAACTGAAACCGGTTTAAGAGTATATCACGCATCTATGCATCACATTGTGTTTATCTAAACCCACTTGCATCATACCAAAGCTAAAGAGAGGAACCTTTCAAGTAAACTATATATAGTATTAGCCCAAAGCAATCAAACATGAATATATCAGAAAAGTGTGATCCAAAATGGATCCTTGTCAACATATGTTAAAAAAATTTCGAAACAAAAACAAGATTGAATCATAATCCATAGCTTTAACCATTCTTTAAAGATAGATCCAGAACCCAAGATCTATTTTCAATTCCAGAGAAACAGTAAATCAAAACATAAACCCTCAAAAAAAAGTTGGAGAAGAAACATCTTCCAACTCTAATTCCACAACCAATAGTTACAGTCTTCTTTACTACTTAGCTGATTTAGAACATAACAGAGAAAAAAGAAACAGATCAGATTTGTAATAAATCGGGCCCAAAAAAAAATGGATAACAACAAAACAGAGGCAAGTTGATAAACAGACAAAGATAGATCCAACAAAAAAGCATCAAAATTAAGAAAAGAAGTTATATAAAGATTTCTCACCTAATATTACTATTGGAGATTGCGGGAAAATGGAGAAGAGCTTGCAAGAGGGAGAGAGACAAGTGTGTCTGCAGTAGTCAGGACACGAACTCGAGTTTAAAGGGGTAAGCTTTTTCCTCTTAGAGATATTTTATTATATTTTAATTGAAGGATTTTTAGATATTTTGTGTACATTATTTTAGTAAAACTATTAGAGTATATCCCATTAGGCTTTAGTCTTTAAATTTAATTCACTTAATTGATCTGACAGCCACGTTCATGATTAACCAATAAGGAACTGTAACGTGTGAGAATTTTAGTCGTTGAGTGGTTTCTTTGTCGACGAGAAACCCGGTTTAGGTTTGGTTTCGGTTCGATTTTATATTGGTTCAGGTTTAACTCATATGAAACTTTTTGTAATTCGGTTTGGTTGGATTTAACCTCTTGTTTCAGCTCAGTTTGGTTTTAGACTTTTAGTTTCAGTTTAGTTCTGATTTTTGTTTTAAATAACCAAATAGAAGAATGGAAAACACAATGTTTTAACTTATATTATAAATATTTGATATTATAACTTAAAGTTCATTCTTAAAATCTTTTTTTTTAAGTTATCATAGTAGAGCAGGTAGGAATCGAACTCTGATGTCAAATCATTAGCTGGATAATTCTAACCATTAGATTAAAAACAATTCGACATAGGTCCCGATTGACAATTGATTTCATTGCTTTGTAAAGCAAAAATCTTTGTAATAGATTTAAATTAAACCAATTATATTTTAGTTTAATTTTTCTGATTGGTTCAGTTTAAATCTTTTATAATGATTTTTTTCTTTACAAAGCAACAAAATCAATTACCAACCCGTGCATAGTTTGTTTGTTTTGTTTTGTTACAAAAACAAATGGTTTTCTTTTGTTTTCGTTTTTTTTTTTGGTTTAGACAATTTTAGAATAGTGAAATCAGATGGTTTATATGCTTCTAAGAATATATAATAGTTGGATACTTTTTATCCTTTAAACACTCTTTAAAGTTTTAAAATTATAAAAAAAAAGGGAGATGGAATATATATATATATACACAATGGCAGATGTAAGTAGTGCTAAGTGGGACTTACCACCAGTAAGAAAATTATAACATGATTTTATTAAGTAAACTTTTAGTTAAAGTAAATTATGCCCCCATCAAAAAGTAACAATTGCCCCCATCTCCTAATCCAAAATCCATTTTATTAAAAGTTTTATTCTTTATAAATAAGCTTATTCATTGTATATCCAAAATTAAACTTAAACTAATTAAATCTACAAATTATTGAAAACAAACAAAACCTTAAAAGGCTAAAACCTTTCTACAATTTTTATTGACACTATAGCTTTCTATAAATAAACTTGTTTTTGCAGAGAATCAACGAAAAATAGTCTTTTATTAGAAATCTTTTAATTCTTGAACTAAGATATGAATTTGTTTGTTTTATAGATAAATTAATGGAAATATATTTTAATAGACATTTTGTTTCAACATCTAATACCAATTAGTAGATTTTTTGTTTCAATATATAATATTAATATCGATGATTTGTAATGGGATCGTGCTGGAAAAACATATATAATAGATAGATTATCATCCAAATCAAAGAGATAAGGTAAGACGTAAATATCTAGCTTGGGTCTATGTCAATCATATGACCATGCTTTTAAGAAAATTTAGATAGGAAATGCATTGAGACGATATAATTCAGCTAGGTTTGAGTTGTAAGTACTTGGTTAAAATATAGCATATAAAAGAAAATTGTTCAAATAAAAAAGTGATAAAAAATTGCTAAAGCACTTTTGTGAGAATTTATTAAAACTTTTATAAGGTATTATTGTGTTATATTTTTGCCCCGTTGTAAATAAAATTTTTATATCTGTAACTGTATATATATGTGTGATTATAACAAAACTAGTTAAATAAAGATGTTTATTAAAGAAATATTTTTGGTAAAATTGTTATATGTTTGTTTTGTTCAGTTTTTACACCAAATTTTGATTTAAACTAATCACATCTATGTGATAGAATTTTAGCTTTAGAGTTTGAGTTATCGAACAAAGTTTTATCAATTCAATTAATATATACGAAAAATTATGTGATTACCAAAAGAGAAAGAAAGTTTCTTCCAAACATACCAAAGTTTAAATTTATATATGTGCCAATTATATTTTAGTATTATCATGTTATATATGTGCCAAGATTAGTCATGTAGGACTTTTTGGTAAATTTAATAATACAATACTTAAATGCTGTTAAGAAAGTCAGATGTGGTAGTGTTACTTTTGGGTCCCCCCTCTCTTATGGTGTGCGAATTTGAGAGCAAGCAATAATTATATCTAAGCAACCCAAAAGAAGAATGACTGTTGCGTTGAGTTTAATACAATTCACTTCCATATATGGAAATTTACATTTATCTAAAAATAATGTTGAAAATTTGCACTCTCCTCATGGGTAAGTGGGTATTGTCTCACAAATCATAATGTTTGATTTCTACTTTCTTCTTTATAATTTGATAATATAATTAAAAGAATTGGGTGTCTAACTTTTGTGTCACATTGGACCAACGTCTAGAATCAGCATCTAACCATGATAGAGTCCACCTTCATTTTTATATATGTATGTAAATGTAATCATTGGTATTGTTTTGCCAAATGTTGAATGTTTAATAAACTTACGCTTTCTTCTCGAAGGATAAATTATACCATTTCACATATTTATATTAACACAAAAGAAAAAAAAAAAAAAGAGTTATTCTAACTTTTACTAGAAAACCTTTTTTCTCAACTCAACTCAACGCATTCATTAAAAGAAAAAAAATTAGTTTAGTATCAAAGAAAAGTCTATAGACAGTCTTATAAACAAAAATGTTAAGTTTACAATTTAACAAATAAGGAGTCAAAGGAATGATCAGGTAGTACAATGAAAGTCACTAGCTAAGCGACAAACTTCGAATATTTTTTCTCTCGTTCAATTATCGAGGTTTTTCTTCTTCAACTACTTTCCGATGCTGACAATGCCGGAGATGGCGGTTTCCGCCGGCGTCGGGAGCTATCTTGGTCACCTTCTGCTCTCCTCTCTTCCTACTATTCGTCTGTGTGGTTTTTCTCTTTCCCTACGGAGGTTTTGGCCGGCGACTATCTTCGAAGCTCTATCCATCGAGGACCTAGATATCTTTGGCAGCGTCACCACCAGCATCTCCTGCGGTGAAGAGATCAGCAGTTGAAACTCAACCCCTTCTCTGTTTTCTTTGGCTTTGCCGAGATATTACATTGGAAAAGTTGATTCTCAGGTCTTTGAAGACCTTCTTATTTCTGGCGGTTCACAATCGTCGAGTTCATCCTCCAATAACCTCCGCTTCATCACACTTGCTCATTGCCTCTGATGGCCTCTGATCTAGGGTTTGCTCAGGATCTGTAGATCCCTATATCCGACGAGGCAGCGACGGCCTTGGCGTTAACAGTCGAATTTTCGGCGACTTCCTTTTCTCTGACGGCGCCACCAAGAAGAGAACTAGGGTTTTTCTTATCTCATTCTATGGATCAGGGGCTGAGTTGAGCCTATTCTTTAATTAGGTATTTCATTAAACTATCTCTAATTCTTATATTTAAATGGGCTGATGAGGACAAGCCTAATTTCTATATAGGCCTCAGAGAAAGCTTAAGTGAATCCTATCATATTGAAAGCTTTTTAAGGGTAGCCTCTTCTTGGGAGAACCTATATCTACGTTTCTCTCATTTCTTTTAAGAGAGATTCAAATTTCAAAATCGTTCCTTTATGGAGATTTTGTGTTTAAGCTCAAGACCAATGGTTAGTCGAGCCCTCGTTGTGTTCAACCGACTTCCATTGTCGACCAAACCCGGATTAGTTCAAGATCTGCTTCAGATTCACGAGCACATATCCAACTTTTATCTAAGACCTCCAATGTGTTTGAGTTTCTCTACTTGGATTAATTGTTTTTATCGTTTGATCTCAATTGAGTTTAGTCTTGTTGTATTTTAATTCCTTTTTCATTATATTGTAATGTTTGAACATTTAATTTAATGAAAAGGAAGTTTAGTGACAAAAAAAAAGGAGTCAAAGAAAGGTAAAAACAATTGAAAATACTCTTGAGTCTTGCAAAATTTTCGAGATAAAGTAAGAAAGTATCTCTTCGGAGATTACCACCATTTTCAAAACTTTGATTTGTCTGTCGCAAATGTTTTTTAATGAAATGAAATGAGATTAAACAAGATATCGTTCACAAAAGATTTTTGAATTCTGGTTGCAAGGAAAATAGATTTTGTCTAATCCCACGAGATCTCATACAAGACCTTTCTACAAAAAAAAAATGTTAACTATAAGACACCAACCCAAACAACTTAGATATTATTCAAGCATAAGACTCACTTGTTTGGCTTTTGATGTCACATGTACTAGTAATTGGAATAACACCTTTATTGAGTTCTATATGAAAATGTTGGTTCACATGTGACCATTTTTCGAATCTTTGAATGTCATGTATCCTACTAATTTAAAAATGCATAAGGTGGAAGTAGATCGGTGGCTTTGATAAAGTAAAAGTAGTTTTAAGTTTGTTAGAAAACACGATATTCACATTTGATTAAACTAAGTTTGTTAACCATACTTTTTTTATAAGTGTTTTTTAACCATACTTTTGATTAAACTAAGTTTGTTAATCAAAATGAACGATAAAAACTCTTGATTCGTTCATAAAAAGTTGAGCAAAACCAATGAATTTACTGCGACGTTTGAGAGGAATGTAAGCTTTACAAAACTTAATGAGTTCATTCAACACATCTTAATCTTTAGACCAGATAAGTGATTTCCCTCTTAATCAAAACATATAACCTCTCAAGAATATTTTAATTTTGTAAGTTATAGATAATTATGACGTGATCGAATTGAAAATATAAACTAAGTTGAGTTTAACTTTAAAAAAAAAAATATAAATCGAGTTGATTCAGTCAGTTGAAAATTTATCCACATTATATATTTTTGGTAGGGTTCGAATTTTCTAATTTTTTGAAGTTATCTTTGCTTTTCTTCGATGATGTAGATATTTGTTGTATGCTCGATATATATTAAAGTTAGATGTGTGAGGTCTTATATTCTTAGTTTGAAACATCTGTTGATTTGTTTTGCTTGTTCTTTCCTGATTGGTTTTTATAGTGATATTTTCGGTTTGATAATTTACATTTTTTTCTAACAATAATTTTATCCGCGTAAATGTTAGTTTTACTTCTCATCTCTGTATTCAAGATTTAATCGCAGTCTCATCTTTTCATGATTTTTTTCTAAGTATCATTTGGTTGTCAATGTTTCATCTTTGAACTTTCAAATTTTTTTTTGAGATTTTTGTTATCAGGAAAAAAATTATGCTCCTAATTTATGAGGGTACATCACTTTGGCTATAAGAGATTTCCTTTAACCACATTATTACATTTTCTCACCTTTTGTGGTTAGTTTTGGATTGTTGGTAACAAGTGCTGGTAAGTCTCTTTAGAAATTCATTTCAAATCATTTTCCCTCATAATCTTATTTTGGGATATGTTGATATCAGGCCTCGCACAGTTCGACCTACTAAAGACCTATTAAACATACGAACTTCAAAATGGTAACAGATTGAGAATATACAAGCCCAATACGTGTAAATCTTCCGCATCAAGTTAGATAAGGAGAAAAATTATGTTTTAAACACGAGTGTACGTGGAAGATGCGAAAAAATAGGGATGAAGGAGTTTATGAGAAGCGAACTGGACGGTGAGAAAAAAAGAGCCAAGTCGAAATTTCGAAGTATAAAAGGAAGAAACCGAAAAAGAAAAACACACAGAAAAAAACCATAGAAGACAAGATTATGCTAAATCTAGTTTTGTATACAATTGTGTAATCAAGATCATCCATCAATAAAAATCAATTCGTTTATCTCGTTCTCTTTTTTTAATTCGTTAGTTAGTTCGTTATTCATTAAATTTTGATTGATTGATTTAGCATATCAGGATATTTCATATTTGGTTTTTCCATTAGGTTTAGTAATTTCAAAACAATACATATCTTTGCTTTATCAATCTAAACACATGGAAGAAAAAAAGATTTATCGTGTAGACTAGATTTCGAACCTTAGCGGTAAGTAATAAGAGTATCAAATTAATGGTTTCTTCGATGACCATAAAACTCGTGCATTGACTTTAAAGCCAAGAAAAATCAAAAACATATCAGCTTTAATTAATTAAAGTCTCTTCACTACAAAATCAAAAACAGCATTTAAACCAAACACTTACCAAATTTCTTCGTTTTCATTAAGTTAAGAAGAATCTTCCTTCCTTTGTCGAAACCTTAAACACACAAAAACGATTCTTTTCGTCGTCTCCCATTGAGACTCGTCCTCTAGTTTCATGGGTGTTTTCTCTAATCTTCGAGGACCCAGAATTGGAGCTACACACGACGAATTGCCTGTAGCTAATGGCTCTCCTTCGTCGTCTTCTTCTTCCTCTTCTCCCTCTTCATCGATTAAGCGAAGATTATCGAATTTGTTGCCAATTTGTGTGGCTCTTGTAGTTATCGCTGAGATCGGGTTTCTGGGTCGGCTCGATAAAGTCGCTTTAGTCGATACGTTGACCGATTTCTTCTCTCAGTCTCCGTCACGCTCGCAGTCTTTTCCGACTAGATCCGACCGGAATATCGGAGTGATGACGGCGAGCTGCGAAGATTGGTTGACCAGAGAAGATTCAGTGACTTATTCTAGAGATCTTAGTAAAGATCCAATTTTTATCTCCGGTGGTGAAAAGGTAACCTATATTGATTCGTGGAAGATGAATTCTCCATTTACTTTAGCTAATCGGATGTTTGATCTTGAGGCTTTTGTCTTCTTCTGATGATGAAACGAATTTGTGAATCATGGAATGAGCAAAATCTGAGAAGTTCCTATCAATTCATTACACGTTTTGATCACAGTCTTGTGACAGATGTTAAGTTCTGAATCGATTATTGATTTTATATTACTCTCAATTGGTAGGACTTTCAATCGTGTTCTGTGGATTGTACATTTGGAGATGGTTCAGGTAAGAAACCAGATGCTGCGTTTGGATTAGGTCATCAAGCTGGAACACTTAGTATAATCCGTTCAATGGAATCAGCACAGTATTATCCAGAAAATGATCTTGCTCAGGCACGACGGTGGGTAAGCACAATCTCAACAGTGCCAACGTATTTGAAGACATTTTGTGTTTTAATTGAATGGTTTTTGATTGACTTAAGATGTGTTCTTGTTCATCAGGAGAGGTTATGGCATTGTGATGACCACTAGTCTATCATCAGATGTTCCTGTTGGGTATTTTTCGTGGGCAGAATATGATATTATGGCTCCTGTACAGCCAAAGACTGAGAGAGCTATTGCAGCTGCTTTTATTTCTAATTGTGGTGCTCGGAATTTTCGCTTGCAAGCACTTGAAGCCCTGATGAAGAATGCTATCAAGATTGATTCTTATGGTGGTTGTCATCGGAATCGAGATGGAAAAGGTAGCAGAGTAGGTTAGGCAAAATGTTCAAATTAAACTTCAGAAGCTCAATGAGCTGTCAGTTTGATTTGATTTGTTGTTTTCATATTCATATAGTTGACAAGGTTGAAGCTCTTAAGCGATACAAATTCAGCTTGGCTTTTGAGAATACTAACGAGGAGGATTATGTGACTGAGAAATTCTTCCAATCCCTAGTAGCTGGTATGTTTTGGATTTCGTTTCTCTCTTTGTCTGTCTGAGCTAATCTTACAAATTGTTGTTAGTGATGCCATTGAACAAAGTACTTTTTTCTAGATGTATTTGATTGGAATGTTGTGTAAGCTTAAGCAATTACTTCATCGTCTCAGGATCTGTCCCTGTGGTTGTTGGTGCTCCAAACATAGAAGAATTTGCGCCTGCTTCAGACTCATTTCTTCACATTAAGACTATGGAAGATGTGGAGCCAGTTGCAAAGAGAATGAAGTATCTCGCAGCGAATCCTGCTGCTTATAATCAGACACTAAGGTCAGGTTTTTTTCCATAAATGATTGTAAAATGTATGTAATAACTTCTTCGTGAAAGCTTCATGCTTCTGTTTTGATTTAGATGGAAGTACGAGGGTCCTTCAGATTCTTTCAAGGCACTTGTTGATATGGCTGCTGTACACTCTTCTTGTCGTCTCTGCATTTTCCTGGCCACAAGAGTCCGAGAACAAGAAGAAAAAAGCTCTACTTTTAAGAAACGACCTTGCAAGTGCACCAGGGGAGGCTTAGACACAGTTTATCATATATATGTCAGAGAAAGAGGCCGGTTTGAATTTGAATCCATCTTTTTGAGGTAAGAGACCTATCTAATTCACCACATAATCAAACCTTGGGTTGTGTGTTTAACCTGCATACCACTCTTGCCCAATCCAGGGGTAAAAGTCTGACTCTGGAAGCTCTAGAATCTGCGGTACTCGCCAAGTTCAAGTCCTTAAAACATGAGCCGATATGGAAGAAGGAGAGGCCTGGAAGCTTAAAAGGGGACAACGAACTTAAAGTACACCTGATTTACCCGCTTGGCCTCACGCAAAGACAAGCTTTATACAACTTCAAATTCGAGGGAAACTCGAGTTTAAGTACTCATATTCAAGACAACCCTTGTGCTAAATTCGAGGTTGTCTTTGTCTAGTTTCATTTCCACGGATCTGTTTCAGGTATCATCTCAGCTATGAAGAAAATCTTATGTAGTTAGAATCGCAGAGTATCCTATTAGAGGAAACAAAAGGCTAATAGTCATGAGATTGGTGACTTCAGTTTGTTTAGGCAGAGGAAAAATGGGTATGTGTAAATCGTTCTTGCATTGCACAGATGTGTTCTTCATGTCCGAATGCAGAGATCTTTAATGATTATTTTTGAGTTTTTTGAGAGTTCGTTAATTACTCTTTCAATCTTTCTTAATTTGCTACGTAAACACCAATAATGACTCACAAGAAGATTATCAATTTCTCATGAACATAAACCGAAAAATTTAAATTGTAAACTTCTGTAAATTAATATTCCATAAATTAAATTAAAATACATTACAAATTAATAAGATTTATTTGCCGAGTTGCTCTAACTCTGGTTGTTAAGATGATCCAGCTAATGATTTGACATGGTTCAATTTCTACCTGCTGCATTATGTTCTTTAAAAATAAGGAATTTTAGGGGTATACGGCTATAAATCGGGCTTTGTCGATCCAATTGTTAACAAAAAAAATTTAATAAAATATATTTTTTTCAAACAATAAGATTTTACAATCTCATGTGTACTAACTTATAAATCTTTTAAGGCCTAATTGTGTAATTATTATTTTACATATCCGGTGTATTTCAATATATATATATATATATATATATTTTTTTTTCTCGATTTCAATATATTTAGGATACTATTAATTTAAATAAATCGATTATAAATAGTTTTTTTAGAAATAAGATAAACAAGTTGGTCCGACCAAAAAAAAAAATATAAACAAGTTGGTGAGATGTGCAGCAGCATGATTAATGACGCATTTCGAATCTCTGCATTGCACCATCTTCTATGATCGATTTCTCTTCTCTAACGTTCAAATCCCTCTCCATTCTCGGCTAATCTGGTGTTGTTCTTCCGTCTCCGGCACAGTGCTTCGTTGTGTTTTTCAGCAAGAAGGTCGACGATTAACTTCTTCGTTTATGTTTTGATGATTTCTCAGTGAAATATCGAGCTTAGAGTTTGTTTCGCCGGGAGATGGAATCTGCATCGTCACGCAATGGTGACGTCAGTGGCATCGTGAATCTTATAGCTCCGTTTGCGGCTACGCATTATTTAACTGCTATCTATTTTGCCTTCGGATTCTTCTTTTCGAGGCTATTCCTCGATAAATTCGTCTTCCATGTAAGAAACACCATCTTCTTCTAAAGCCTGAGAAGTTACGAATTTAATCGTATAGACTCCATAATTGCGTATGTTTGGATTTCTGTTCATAAATCTTCTGTTACAAAGCTGAGAAAGAACTCGGAATGTGGAATTCAGAGCATAGTGTAATTATTGCATTGCATTGGTGTTATTAAGCGATTTTGTAAGTTAGTGGAGAACAATATTAGGTTTTTAGTTTCTTTAGGAGGAGCCATTGTATCAATAACAATGTTTACTAAATCTGCAAGAAGTGTGATTTTGATTATCTATCTCTCATTGTTAGTTGTTTTGAATCTTCCAGATGATAGCTGTCTGGCTTTTGAGCTCCGGTTCTTCCCCGCTGAAATTAAATGATGCTACTCGTGTGAAAATCATCAAATGCAAAGAGTCTCTGTGGAAATTGTTGTACTATGCTAGTTGTGAAATATTTGTTCTCGAATTCGTTTATCCTGAGCCATGGTTTGGAAATATAAGACTCTACTTTGACGGATGGCCTAATCAAGAGCTCAAGTAAGTATATTCGTTTTACATTCCATTTTTTCCAGATACTCTTCTTTCATGGGTTGATTACTATATACTGCACAATCATTGGTTGCCTTTGAGTCCATGATTTAGAGATATGCATTGGTCATTGAGCTTATTGTTTTGACTTATAATGATTCTCAGAACATGTGAGTGATTGGGGACAGTGAATGATTTCGTAGCTCATGATTAACCTCAAGTTACTGTTGGTCTTGTAGGTCTTCTTTAAGGCTTTTTTATATGTGCCAGTGCGGGTTCTATATATATAGTGTTGCTGCATTGCTTGCGTGGGAGACCAGAAGAAAGGACTTTGCTGTTATGATGTCTCATCACATAATAACCATCATCCTCATTGGCTCCTCATACTCAGTGGGGTAATCAGATTTTGATTTATCTATTTGCATTACTTTGTTGTTCATCTTGGATTCTAAATTATGTTAGCAGATAACAATTAGCAATTGGTTTTGTGCCTAGGTTCCAGATATAGATCAAAAGGGCTGCGCAGCAACTGATCTTATTCATATGCAGGTTTTTTCGAATTGGATCAATCATCCTCGCCATTCATGACGCGAGTGACGTGTTTATGGAATCTGCTAAAATCTTCAAGTATTCGGGAAAAGAAGTTGGAGCAAGTTTGTGTTTTGGATTGTTTGCTATTTCTTGGTCTTCGCTGCGGTTGGTATACTTCCCATTTTGGATCATCAGGGCTACAAGGTACACAGAGACACAATTTATCCTTCTCTCCTAAAGGATAGAATCTCTTACACTTTTATCGATTTCGTGTACATGATATCTATGGATATGCCCTTTTTCAGTTCGGAACTTGTGGGATATTTGGATATGACATCAGCAAAAGACACATTGATGTACTATGGTTTCAATACAATGTTACTAATGCTGTTAGTTTTCCACATATACTGGTGGTATCTCATTTGTACAATGATCAAAAGACAGCTTGAAAACAGAGGAAAAGTGGGAGAAGACATAAGATCAGGTAAACAAATTCTTTTAAACCAATATTTGTCTTAAACAATAAAAGTTTTGTTTATTAGATATCTATGATTTCTAGAATCTATTACAGATATCATTTGATCCTATAGGAAATATCGATCACCATCGTTTATGTAGATATCTATGATTGTGATCTTTGTCTTTTTATTTCATCAATGGCAGATTCGGAGGATGATGATGATTAGGATTTTCTAGAGGCCATGGTGAAAATGTTTATTACATTATTTCATATGACTCTTCTAGCATTGCTATTACTCATTATCTCTTGTAATTTTGGATAAGAAATATAGAAAAGGAAATTTTGTTTTTGTTTATCTGACAGGCTTTTGCATCATCTACCCATGAACCAGTTGAGACTTGAGTGAGTTAATCACATTTTTTAAGAAAAAAAGGAACGCGCCAGGTAGGGGTCGAACCTACGGCCTTCTGCTTAGGAAACAGACGCTCTATCCACTGAGCTACAGGCGCTTCTTTGATACCTGATTTACTGAACTAGTAAATATTATTTATTAACTGACACTTGTTACTGTGAAGTTTCTGTTGACAAAAAAGAAAAAAGCACATTAAAAACAAAATCTTATTTTAGGACAAACCGGGTTAGCAAACCAAGTGGCGTAATAATTGCAGACGTGTCACATTAAAACACTTTGACTGGTGGGCCTAATTAATAACACATTTCAATCTTCATCAATTATCTTCTTCTTTGCTTCTTCTACTCTCTGCTCTAACTTCTCCGAAGAAACCTTAACAAATCCAAGCTCAGTCTAATTTAATGGAGATCAAGCCTGGTTTATCCGCTTTAGTCACTGGTGGTGCTTCCGGGATCGGTAAGGATTTCATTTCCGATAACCGAATTTGTTTATTTTGTTTATGATGATTCGAGATTGATGAAGTCTGCTGGGTAAATAATCATTGTATCAATTGCAAAGAATTTTAGCTATTGGTTAGATTTGCTGGCGCTGGATTATTCTCCTTAGATTTACGTATCAAATTGGTGTGTGTGTGTTTTTTATCAATCAATATCAAATAATACACAATTGGTGCGTGTGTGTTTTGGTGATGAGATGTTCAATTTGTGTAGGTCGAGCTCTCTGCTTAGCTCTTGCAGAGAAAGGAGTGTTTGTAACAGTAGTTGACTATTCAGAGGAGAAAGGACAAGAGACTACTTCTCTTGTTCGAAAGGCAAACGCCAAATTCCATCCCGGTTTAAATTTTCCTTCTGCTATCTTTGTGAAATGTGACGTGACTAATAGAGGTATTCAACCATGAATTTTCCTGAGAATGACAAATAAGAAAACTCTGTCTTATGTGTTGGACTAACTCTATGGATTATGAGCAGGAGATCTCGTTGCTGCTTTTGAGAAGCACTTAGACACATTTGGGACACTGGATATTTGCATTAACAATGCTGGGATTAGCAGTCCAGTACTATTTAATAAAGATGACACTGATGGATCTAAAACATGGAAACACACCATTAATGTGGATCTGATTGCAGTAATTGAAGGCACACAACTTGCAGTAAGTCTTAACCTCTCTGATTCCCTGACGTTATATTTTGAAGAACAGAAATACTTCATACTACTTCATACATCTCGTTGTGTACAAAACTTCTGATTACTATTTGTTTTTTGTCAAGCAAACTTCTGATTACTTCAAAATCTTTTTTTTTGCTGTAGATCAAAGCTATGAAAGCCAAACAAAAGCCTGGAGTTATTATCAACATGGGATCAGCTGCGGGTCTTTATCCAATGACCGGTGATCCTATCTACTCTGCCTCCAAAGGTTTTATTCTTTACTTATTATTGTTTTCATATGTTAATTGAATAATAAGACATAGAATTCTTTTTGTTTATCCCAAGATGCTACATTTCAACAGGTGGTGTCGTATTATTCACGAGATCATTAGGATATTACAAGCGTCAAGGGATCCGCATCAATGTGCTTTGCCCTGAAGTAAGTAGACTATCTGGATCTTTCCCTAAATCTTTAGTTATGCTCTATTGGGTTATTTAAGTGGTACAGGATGTTTAGTAAATAAGTGTAGCCACTGACATGAATGTTAAAACGTCATGCGTGAGCTGTAGACAGGTTTTGAAATTCATGTTTTTTCTCATCATTATAGTTGTTACTTAAATAAGCTCTTTCGCTAATGTGTCCGTTGGATTGTCTAAAATTTTACTTCTGCACTTTTGCGGCACAGTTTGTCAAGACAGACTTAGGTGAAAGAATTCATGCTTCAGTACTTCAGTCAATAGGCGGTTTCATGTCTATGGACATGTTGATTAAAGGTGTGTACGCTTATCTGATTATAGTTAGACTTGGATATCGCAAGGGTTGGCTAACATAAATCTGCCGGAATTTTCAGGATTATTATTAATGTTTCCCTACCATAGAAATTATTTTTGTTAATGTTTTGTTCGACATGGTTGATTAGTTCTATGAAATATGGAGTATTAGTGCAAGAAGAATTGGAACACAATAACACATGAATGATCTGATCTTACATAATCTGTATTAATATCTCTGTTTGATGGATTGTTATATATTCTCAATTTTACCTTCTACTGCATTGCAAATTGTTCCCAGTATAAGAAGGACATCATTATGAGATCAAACGATTAATAAAATCCTTGTGTTTGCCATATCTTTGCTATAGGTGCTTTTGAGCTCATAACAGATGAGAGTAAGGCTGGGGCATGTCTATGGATTACCAACCGCAGGGGTCTGGAGTATTGGCCAACTCCAGAGGAAAAGACAAAGTACTTGGTGGGTTCAAGTTCCAGAAAAAGGCCTTCCTTTAAAGTATCTTCCAAAATTGAACTTCCTCAAAACTTCGAGAAAATGTAAGTTAATATGTGAGGCTATGTGAGACTAGAATGTAGATGGACGAATGTTGTAAGTTAATCTCCTCTTAGACTACACATACTGATGGCTTCCTCTCTCCTTCAGAATTGTACACACCTTGTCTCATAATTTCCGCAATGCTACCCGCATAGTCCGCACATCACTACAGTTACCCATCGGACCACAACAAGTTCTCCTAAAAATCATCTATGCTGGTGTTAACGCTAGTGATGTAAGATCTTTATTAGTGTCTACCCTGTCTAAAAATTTTTGTTGGCTCACTTATCATTTTACTTTTAACTGTTTCATTAAATTTTCTCTTCTTCTTGGTTGGTAGGCAATTCACCCTTGTCATAAATTTTACATTCCAATTGGTACTTTTGTATATTATGAGCAGGTAAACTTCAGCTCAGGTCGTTACTTTAGTGGTGGCAACCCAAAGCTTCCTTTTGATGCTGGATTTGAGGTATATATTGTTCAATATCAACTTTTGAAGCTTTTAGTAGGGCAATCTTTATGGGGTTTACATCAAAATTCTAAATTGCTTCAACTTTCCAGGGAGTGGGACTAATCGCAGCAGTGGGAGAATCTGTTAAGAGTTTGGAAGTTGGGACTCCAGCTGCTGTTATGACATTTGGATCATATGCTGAATACATGATAGTATGAGAACTCCTAAACTGTATGAGCAATACCTTGAGATTTTTCAAGGCTTCAGTTAATCATATGATCATATCATTTGTGGATTTAGGTTTCTTCTAAGCACGTTCTTCCTGTTCCAAGACCAGATCCAGAGGTTGTTGCCATGCTAACCTCGGGATTAACTGCGTTAACCGCCCTTGAAAAGGTTGTGATTAATCTACTGACTAGTGTTCTATTTTGATCTTCTTTCATTTCAGACTTTCAAATTCTTTACTTTTTTGACGCCTTACTGTTTAGTCCATGCAACGGCTTGTTCTTTATTTTCATTTTCATGTATGGTTACATTCCCTTCTCCACTTTCTTATGAACAAGATCTATCTGATATTCTCAAGTTTCCATTTTCAATCATGTCTGACATATCCATTTCCTTATGGGATTCACAGGCAGGACAAATGAAATCAGGTGAAACAGTACTTGTAACTGCTGCTGCAGGAGGGACTGGACAATTCGCAGTACAGGTATAAGAACCTAAAGTTGACTGTTTGAGAATATTTTAGTTTTATGTCCTGTAGCTGTTTAAAATATTAACCATAGCATGTCGTCTCGAGTAGTTACCACAACGTATATCATTTGTGTTCAATTGTGGAGGTTTTCTATAGCACCAGAAAAATTAAATGTTGAGAGATTCTCTATGCAGCTTGCTAAGTTAGCAGGAAATAAGGTGATTGCTACTTGTGGGGGATCAGAGAAGGCCAAGCTATTGAAAGATCTTGGCGTTGATCGGGTCATAGACTATAAATCCGAGAATATCAAGATGGTAGGTTGTAAATAGATACTCTAGTTGTGGATATATTAGTACTAGTGGCTAATTGACTATAATTCCTGCGAACCTCATCTTCACAGGTCTTGAAAAAGGAGTTTCCAAAGGGTGTGGATATCATATATGAATCTGTAGGTGGTCAAATGTTTGACATGTGTTTGAATGCTCTTGCTGTTTACGGACGACTCATCGTAATTGGAATGATCTCTCAGGTTCCTTATTATATCACTCTCTGTACATCTGTTAATCATGTACATACAAGAACTTAATTTCATTTGGGTTTTGGATTTAATGGCCAGACGTGCATATATATTATATACACATACTTTATATACATCTATATCTTGATTTCATCTTTCAGTATCAAGGGGAGAAGGGATGGCAACCTGCAAACTATCCAGGGCTGTGCGAGAAAATTCTTGCAAAAAGCCAAACCGTGGTATGTTAAAACAGCCTTGTTAGCTGCTTCAGTCTCTCCCTTTTGCATTCAATCCTTGTTTTGGTAGCTATGAAATTGTCAAGCGTTTGATAATGTTGCTTTAATTCAAGCTGCAAAGTCTAGAATGTAGATTTAAGAATACAAATTCCATTTACTACTAGTTGATCTTTTTCATCTACGCAAACACCAATTGTTTTCAGGCTGGTTTCTTTCTGGTGCAATATAGTCAACTGTGGAAACAAAATCTTGAAAGGTTGTTCGATCTTTACTCTGTCGGAAAGCTCAAGGTAAATCCTTCTCCATCGTCATATAATCATATTTATCTCGAGTGTCTTTTGCCTAGATTCAGTTTTGTATCTGTTCACCAAAAATGACTCTTCATTAACTAGGCCAAACATCACTTTAACTTTCTTTTCTTGAACAATTGGTAGGTTGGGATTGATCAGAAGAAGTTTATAGGTGTAAACGCTGTAGCAGACGCTGTTGAGTATCTTCATTCGGGTAAAAGCACAGGAAAGGTAAGATATATTTCTTACTAATCAATAAATATGAATCTGTAATGTTTTCATGAGTGGTCGGCTATAGATTCATGACATGTTGAAACGTTTACATTGTTACATTGAAAAAAAAAAATGTGTAGGTTGTCGTTTGCATGGATCCTGCATTTGAACAGAAGACGTCGAGACTGTAAACAAAAGCATCCTCAAAGCAAAGTTCAGCTAAGATAAATAGTTTAGTAAGTAAAAGTTTCTTACAGGTAATGTTTAAAGAGAAGAAATAAAAGTTTATTATAAAGGTTTCAATAACTAAAAAGATCATTTATGATCTATAATAATGAAACAATAATTTGTTATTGTGATGGATACGCCATAATAAACTTCCTTGCACTTCACTTTACCAAACCAATTTCGATCGAAGTAATTTGTAATCGACTGGTTGACATTGCAAAGATAAGATATGGAACAAATTTGGGCATTATCTGTTCATATGAGGTAAGATTTTTTTGTTAAACATAATGTTTTTGTGGAAATTAATTATATTTGTCTATTTTAAATTCTTCAAATATGATTAGTTTTTTTACAAGCTCAATAAAAGTCTTTATCAATCGAAACCTAAATATGATTTTGTAGATAAATGAATATTTACTAGTATAATAATAATAAAAAAGAGAAAACTAAAAATAAATATAAATTGTGTAATGACTAATGACAAGTTGATACTATATTTCAAATAATAGATTTTGTTGCTCGATTTTGGTGTTGGAAATAGTACACAATTGAAGATTCTTGTGTTACTACAAAAGAAATGTATAAACTTGGTCCTTTCTATTATATGAACACTTGTCCATATACTGAAATCAAAACTTCCAAAAGAGTCCATTATCTTCTGATTTGTCATTTTCTTCAAATATCACAACTCAACCAAAAACAGAAACCAATCTTGTAAGATAATACAAAAAAAAAAGTCAAAAAGTTTACGTGTCGAATATCTTTGCTACGTGTCAAATGCACAGAAAAAAAACATTTCATTTTCACATTATAAAATCAATAAATAAATACGTAAAAGACAAGACATCGACAGAGAAAGAGAGATAGAGAAGTCATAAAAAGAAAACAATACCACTCCAACGACTTCCTTCATTATTGGTTTTTGATTCAAAAATGGAATCTGAAATTGTCTCTGAACTTCTTCCATTTGTTCGGATTTACAAAGATGGTCGTATCGAACGACTTACCGGAACCGAAATCATTCCGACGTCATTAGATCCAACAAACGACGTCGTTTCAAAGGATGTTGTATACTCACCGGAGCATAATCTCTCCGTTCGTCTCTTTCTCCCACATAAAATCGCCGGTGATGACAATAAGTTACCTCTACTTATCTACATCCATGGAGGAGCTTGGATCATTGAGTCTCCATTCTCTCCGATTTACCACAACTATGTTACAGAGGTTGTGAAATCAGCTAATTGCTTAGCTGTTTCGATTCAGTATCGTCGTGCTCCAGAAGATCCAGTTCCGGCTTCTTATGAAGATACATGGTCTGCTATTAAATGGATATTCTCTCATTGTAATGGATCTGGTGAAGAAGATTGGATTAACAGATATGGTGATTTTGAGAGAGTATTCGTGGGTGGTGATAGTGCTGGTGGTAATATAACACATCATATGGCGATGAGAGCTGGTAAAGAGAAATTAGATCCAAAAATCAAAGGGATTGTGATTGTTCATCCAGCTTTTTGGGGAAAAGAACCAGTTGATGAATATGATGTACAAGATAGAGAGATTAGAAATGGAATTGCTGAAGTTTGGGAGAGAATTGCGAGTCCTAATAGTGTTAATGGAGCTGATGATCCATTGTTTAATGTTAATGGATCTGAATCTGAGTTTTCTGAATTGGGATGTGAGAAGGTGATGGTTGCTGTGGCTGGAAAAGATGTGTTTGTGAGACAAGGATTGGCTTATGCAGAGAAGTTGAAGAAGAGTCAATGGGAAGGAGAAGTTGAAGTGATTGAGGAAGAAGATGAAGGACATGTGTTTCATTTACAAAACCCTAATTGTGTTAAGGCTGTGAAATTCTTTAACAGGGTTGTTGAATTTATAGTTAGTTGAAATTGAAGAATGTTTTGTGAATGTTCTTTGATGATTTAAATATGGGATTATGAGAATATTACTTTGTTGTGTTTTGTCAATTTGAATTTGATTTGCTTATTTTGTAATCTTTGTTTCAGTAATAAAATGCATTGATTTTGTTTGACCTAAATTATTGATTAACAAACTCTTTAGCTTATGTTACTGTAATGAATTCAAATTAAAAAAAAAAAACATTTCTTTTATCTTTTAGGAGCTCTTATCAAACTTTTTATAAAACTATATCTCCTATATGTGTACTTTTTTCCATTAAAACAATTTTAAATTATATATTTGAGTAATATCTAAATTTAGTCCTTTTAAATATATTTTCAAAAAAATTAAAATATTAAATGATATATTGAATGAGTAAAAATATCTTGTTGGAAATAGTTTCATGATACAAGATCATGGTCCAGTTTGTTACAAAAAAAAAAACTAATAATGGATATCGAGTAGTACCGAAACCGATCTAAAATAATGGATATCGAGTAGTACCCAGAACCAAAGAAAATATCTATTAGGTTATTTTTATCTATATTTGCGGGTATCGAGTAATACTCAATACCGAACTAATACTTGAATGAGTACTCGATTAACCTGAAAACATGTAAACATATATGAGAATTTAGGGTAATTTTTCAAAAATATTTACGGTATTTAAGTATTTTTTAGGTATTCGGATATTTTTTGGGTAAATAATTATATTTTGGGTATGAAATACTTGAGTATAGTGAAATCGTAAAATTTTTTCTAATATTTATATCTGACTCGAATAAGAACTCGTATATGAACCAAACCAAATTATATTTGGTTCCTAAATAGGTATAAAAAATTTAGATTCAAATCAACCTGGAATCAAGCAGAAGCGACCCGAATCTGAACCGAAATATATTAGTTTCTAAATACATATAAAATTTCATACTTGACAAATCCGGACAGGAATAAATATTACGCGGAACCGACAAGTATAGTCGAGGATTAATATCAATAATCTCTAACTCATTGAATTCTCGATTAATGTGCTATGCCGACCAAATTACAGGGAAAACTCTTTAAACCGGTTGGTTATCTATTTTCAATAAAAACACTTATCCAAAAGGACCAAAACCAACACCAAAGAAAATATCTCAGTAACAATGCTTCGAAGATTCACTTGTTTCTCCACACTTCCTTCACCGTCTCTCTTCCTCCGCCACCTTCCTCGCTCTTACTCCTCCATCTCCGGCCACAATCTTCACCAGTTTTCCACTTCAACCACTCTTCGTTGTATTTGTTCACACTCTTCATCAGATATCATCTCCGAACATCCTCCATTCGTCAGATTTTACAAGGACGGTCGTATCGAACGACTTTCCGGTACTGAAACCGTCTCAGCTTCATTAATCCCACAAAACGACGTCGTTTCCAAAGACATTGTTTATTCACCGGAGCATAATCTCTCTGTTCGTCTCTTTCTTCCTCATAAACTCGCCAATTCTAACGAAAAACTCCGTCTACTTATCTATATCCATGGTGGAGCTTGGATTGTTGAATCTCCTTTTTCCCCAATTTACCACAATTTCCTCACAGATGTTGTTAAATCCGCGAATTGCCTCGCCGTTTCGATTCAATACCGTCGTGCACCGGAAAATCCAATTCCAGCTCCTTATGAAGATTCATGGTCAGCGATTCAATGGATTTACTCACAATCAGAAGACTGGATCAACGAATTCGCTGATTTTGACAGAGTTTATATCGCCGGAGATAGTGCTGGTGGTAATATGTCGCATCACATGGCGATGAGAGCTGGAGAAGAGAAGCTTAAACCTAGAATCAAAGGGACTGTAATTGTACATCCAGCTTTTTGGGGAAAAGATCCAATCGATGAAGACGATGTACAAGATGAAGAGATTAGAAATGGAGTTGCAGAAGTTTGGGAGAAGCTTGTGTATCCGAATAGTGAGAAAGGAGTGGATGATCCATGGTTTAATGTAATCGGATCCGGGTCGGATTTTTCGAAGTTGGGTTGTGATAAGGTTTTAGTTGCGGTGGCGAGAAAAGATGTGTTTTGGCGGCAAGGATTGGCTTACGTGGCGAAGTTGAAGAGTGAGTGGAAAGGTGATGTTGAAGTGATGGAAGATGATGAAGAACATTGTTTTCATCTCTTAAACACTAATTCTGATAAAGTTCCTAATTTCATGAAGAAATTTGTTGAGTTTATCACTGCTTAATGTAAAAATTGAAACTTGAGAGTAAAAGTGATGTTTTTAATAAACGCATTCGTTAGGAATGAATATACGTCCAATTTTGATTCCCAAGTAACACAATTACGTTTCAAATACGTTTTCTCTGAAATGGCATGTAAACTATATACAACCAAACTCAAATTGTCATCTAATTCATTAATAATTGACGACAATTCATTAATATTTTGTGTTTCCAATGAAACTTGACATTTTAATCATAATTATGGAGGTTAGCTTGATAATTGTGTGGACACATTTTGTGGTGTTTTTGGTTATAAACGATCTAAGTGGAAAACAACTTATGCTTTTTATCATTAACTAAAAAAAATATTTATGATGGGTTAGCCTTAGCTGTTACGAAGAAGAAGATGAGATCAAAGAAGAATAATGGCTGAAGAGAAAAGAGGAGGAAGAACGAGTCTTTGCGAGCTGAGTCTCAAACATATTAGAAAAGTCTGATTCTGGGTTTCTAGCTTGTTTAGGTGTTTGATTGTTTAGATCTAGCTTTCTGCTTGAGCTTAATGCTGATTTCATCCTGATCATATGAGATTTGATTCGTTGGGGGTCCTAGATTTGAGAGGGTTCAGGACTCCAAGCATAGGAGCAATCAGGATTAGCATTCCTATCCCAAGAGATTGGCTGTTTAGGTTGTTAGTTGGCTGATTTGAGAACTTGATCTTCCTGCTAATCTGCTGAGAAATCTCCAAAGAGATTTGGGTTAGATCTCAGCAGATTGAGATTTCGTGTTCATGAGAGTGACTTGATTACTCATTTTCTGTGTTTCTCTGCCTTAGATCATGCTTAATAGGTTGCAAGACAAGCTTGGGAATCCCCAATCAGACTGAAATCACTGACCTTTCTTCCTCATGACCCTGCCTTAGTAATTTGATTTTCAAGCTTTTCACACTCTGTTTTTCACTGCTTTCTCTGTTTTTTATTTCTTCTGTTTCTGCCATAGTTATTTACTTCGCTTGAACTCACCCTGAATATTGACCTCTTGAACTAGATTGATCTAACATATCCCTTGTGTTAGCACCACACTTTGGTTTGACGCCCTATATGCTACAAGGATTTGACTAACGAGGCCCAAAAACCTGGTAATCAAATTGGCGTCGTTGCCAAATAAGTGTTTTGTGCTACATATTGGATCTTAGAGCGATATGGGATCAAGTTTTTCTTGTTTTTTGTTGTTGTTTTTGTTGTGTTTACAGGTACACTCGTCAGTCTTCAGCGAGCTATAGACGACTTGTCACTCTCACCAACGAGCTCACCAGTGAGTTGATGCTAATGAGATCCAAAGGCCCTCCTGAACTACAAGGATCTCCATATACAATCACCATACTCGCCAGAGAACTCTACGGCTACTGAAACAAAACTGAGAACCAGACTGCTGAGGGTGTAGAAATGGCTGACACCACGACACCTGATCACACAACAAAAGGTACACTTACACCACCACCCAATCCCACTCCACCACCTGCAGCTCCACAACCAAGGCGAATCCAACCTATTGGAGCTGGTGTTGCACCGTCATTGCATACACAACACAATGGCATTCGACCTCCTATTGCCAACAACAAATTTGACATCATGAGTGGCCTTCTCACTATGGTACAGAATAAAAAATTCCATGGCCTACCATCAGAAGATCCATTGGACCACTTGGACGAGTTTGAGCGAGTCTGTGGCTTAACAAGGATAAATGAAGTCTCAGAGGATGCCCTGAAGCTGAGACTATTCCCTTTCTCACTAGGAGATCGAGCACACATCTAGGAGAAGCATCTTCCTCAAGGACTTATAACCACTTGGGCTGACTGCAAAAGGGTCTTCCTAGCTAAGTTCTTCTTGATTTCCAGAACTGTGAAGCTTCGCAACACTATCTCCAACTTCGTCCAAAGTGGGACAGAATCTTTAGCTGAAGCCTGGGAGTGTTACAAGACATATCAAAGCCTGGGAGCGTTACAAGACATATCATTAAAGCAAAGGTTCACTCGGTTGAAAGTCTGGACATAGAGAACTATGAGTGTAAAGCTGTTGCTGAAGCTAAGGTTGTGCTAAAAAAGATAGAGGATCTAGGGACGTTTACTCTAACATGCTCATTGGGTCACCTCCACTTTAAAAGGGGGCTATGCGATCTTGGAGCCTCCATAAGCCTGATGCCATTCACAGTAACGAAGAGGCTGAGCTTCAATGACTACAAGCCTAGCAAGTTGTCTCTTGTGCTAGCTGACAGAAGCACACACTCATCACATGGCTTGCTGGAAAATTTACCTATCAGAATTGGCAATGTTGAAGTCCCCACTGATTTCATATCAAAATCGCTAGTGCAACTGTTTTGATCATAACTTCTTTTCCACCTTGTGAAAGATTTCTGGAATACCAATTAACTGTTCTGCTTTTTAATTTTTCCGTAATGAAATTAATCATCTTGGGTTTTGGTCCTGTGAAACATTCATGTAATCCTAAATATTTCTCCAACCCATTACCAAAATGAATGTGCAAAATTTCTCTTATCAGTATTTGTTGGAGTGGGATAATTTTCTTTCCAAAGGTTATCGCTTATTTGGAATAATTGATGATTTGCCCTTATACGTCTTGGTACTTATTCAGTATTTGTTTCAGCGTATGTGCTTCCGTTATTTTTGCCTTGCAAATAAACAAGCTGTCGTCGGCATAAAGAAGGTGGTGTATAGATGGCCCGTGCCGTTGGAATCGTAACCCAGTAAGCAAGTTTGTAAGTTCAACATTTTTGAGTTTGCTGATTAGTCCTTCTGTGGACAGAATGAAAAGATATGGAGATAGAGGATCACCTTGACGAATTCCTCTTTCTGGGATTATCACCCCGTGAGCTTGTCCGTTGACTAGGACTGAGTAAGAGACTGAAGATATACATAACATGATCATGTTTATCCAATTTTCAGCGAAACCCAACTTATCTAAAATATTTCGGATGTATCCCCATTCAATGCAATCGTAAGCTTTAGAAATGACCAGTTTTACCACCATGAAATTGTTTTGACCATACTGATTAGAGTGTAGATGATGTAGAACTTCCTGCGCAATAAGGATGTTATCAGAAATGAGCTTACCGAAAACAAAGACTCCTTGGGTTTCAAAGATTATGTCCGGTAAGATACTCTTCAGACCGTTAGTTATTATCTTTGCTATTACTTTGTATAAGACCGAGCAAAGACTTATTGGTCGGAAGTCTGACATATGTGAAGGATTAGTAGTCTTAGGGATCAGAGATATATGGGTGTAATTCCATTATTTGGGAAATGAACCTTTAGAGAATGCCTCTTTAATTTCCTTCGAGATTTGTGGGCCAACTATATCCCAGTAGGTTTAGAAGAATATGGCCGTCATTCCGTCTGGCCCTGGAGCGCTATCTCCCCTGATGCTGAACATCGCTTCTCTAACTTCTAGGTTTGTAACAGGATTTGTTAGTAACCGGTTTGAAGTACTTGAAACCTTCGTGGGAACAAACTGAGTCAGTAATGAAATATTCTCCGGTTGGGACGTTCGAAATAGACTAGTGAAGAATTCCACTGCAATTGAACCCTTGGAACCTTCAGCAGATTGTGTCCTTCCTTGCGTGTCTGCTAGGCCAACAATCTTATTTTTTTGTCGTCTATAATTGACATTATTGTGGAAGAATTTGTGTTTTGGTCTCCTTCCCTGAGCCATTTTTCACGAGACTTTTACGCCAAAATGTTTCTTCTTCCCCGTAGTAGCTTTCTATATCTCTTTTCAGTTGCTCCATGTGATCTCTATTCGGATGTAGCTGTCTTATCTCTTCTTCCAATTGTGTTTTACATTGATCGATTAAGGATTTTGTATTGGTATTGACTCATTTTTTCCATTTGGAGATCTCTTTTCGACATTGAGCTAATCCATTGAAAGCTGGGCTATTCATGGTGTTCTATCCTTGCTGAATGATCTCCCAAAAGTTCCTTTTTTTGATCCATCGTTTATCAAAGAAAAACCGTTTATGGTAGTATTGATTCTCAATGATGAAATGTGTAAGGATTGGTTGATGGTCCAAACCCCACTGTTGAAGATAGGTGGTGTTGGTTCTTGGAAAGATGTGAAGAAAGCAAGTATTTACCATGGCTCTGTCGAGTTTTTTCTAAATCCAGTGAGAGTGTCTAAACCCTAACCATGAGAGTGTGGGCCCAATGGTAGGTGCCTCAATGAGACTGCAAGTCGTTATCATATCCTCATTTGTTTAAAGGAGCTTTCTGGTCTCAAAGGGCCTCCACTTTTTTCTGTATTGGAAGTAATGTCATTGAAATCCTCGGTCAAAAACCATGCCTCATCTCGATGTTGACCTATATCTCTTAGTTTTTCCCATAATTGATATCTGAGGTGTCGCACTGGGCTACCATAAATAAAAGATAGAAATATTGTGTGACTCCCGATAGTAGCTATAGTATCAATTAAGTTAGTATCACCAGACAAGATTGTCAGGTATATATAGTCCTTCCAAAAGATAGCCAGACTTCCACTTAACCCTATTGGGTTTACTATGTATGTCTTAATGTAGCCCATCCATTTACTTATAGATTCTACGTGATCCATGTTGTTCTTGGTTTCCATGAGGAACAATATGTCAGGAAATAGATTCGTTCGTATTTCCTTAAGATGTCGAACTGTCAGGTTGCTCCCCAACCTTTGACAGTTCCAACTGAGTATACTCATTGAAGTTGGGGTGGCTTCTGGCTAGCCACCATAACTTTTGGAGTCGTAGACCCTATTGTCTTTAGCTTTAGTTGCCCTTCATCATGAAGTTCCTGATTTTCTGTTTTGAGAGAGGATTTAGTTTTGTGTATTACCTTCGGTGAAATGAGACCTTGATCTTGTTCCAGGATATGTAACGGGAAGGAAGAGCATGCCTTTCTTTTCAAAGAGGTTGTTTCTTTTATTGTTTGGCTCTTTGTATGTAGCTTATTCTTGAATTTAAGAGGTTTCTTGCAAAGTTCCTTGAGAGTTACGTCATATTCCACCGGAAGAGTATGGAATCCTATTTCATCGGGGTCTACCTCCATCGCGTGGTATGGATCCGGTGTAAAGGCCTCTCTTGTTGGCTCTTCCAAGGTGTTTGTGTCTTGTGATTTTAACCCAGATGTATTTGGTAGCCAAGTGATTTCTGGAATTGAGCTTGGTTGGATGTTATGTTGATATTCTTTGGGTGTCTGTAAGACTAATGGGGAGGAGTCTTTGCCCAATTCCTCCTTTGTTTGTTTCTTATGCATTAGTGTTATAATTGACTGTGCTTCTTTCTGTGTTTGTGATAAAGGGATTTGTTGTGAACTATTGGCAAGCTTGAGAGTATCCTTATTCGTGATGTTATTCCCCAGACTGTACATGAAAGGTGTGTCATGGTTGACCTGTGGTTTAGGGGTTGAGCTGGTTTGTTCTTGGTCCAGAGTCATCATATCTTGTAGGTTGTGTAACCACTTACATGCAGTTTGTTCATGTGTTATTCTTCCACAAAAGAAACAGAATTTCTTGATTCTCTCAAAATCGAAATTGATCGGAATCACTTTACCATCGGGAATCGGAAGGATCTTTTCTTTTTCAGAGTGTTTTTAATGTCATAGTTGATTTGTACTCTAATATAGTCGAAAAGGTAATTCCTGTTGGGATCGTGGTCAACTTGTATAACCTCCCCTAAGGTTGACGCTACGGGTGTAAAAAGATCAGATGTGTGATGTTGTATCGGAATGTTTGACATACAAATCCATAAGTGAAAGGATTCCAGAATTTGATGTTCCATGCTGTCATCTTTCTTTCCAACCAGGATTCTCCAGTCATCGTATGACCAATATGAAAATTTCAGGACCATCTCCAATGATTCTACATAGAGAACAATCAAAAGGTTTTTTTAGAATAAGTTCAAATTCGGATTTCAATTTTATTTCTAGTGATTCTACATAAATTATTTTTATTTTTCATTTATATTTATACACACTTGACTAGTCTATTTAATATGTATTTTTCTCATATATGAGTTATGTTATATATTTATTTTAAAAAATTATTTAATTTATATTTTGATACCGGTAAAAAATATTTTTGGATCCGTTACTGCTACGTTGTCGTTTCAATAGTCTTTGTACAAGATTCTTAGTATATAAGTCATAACTTTAAAGTTCGGAAAATTAAATATTAAATCATTCAGCATTGTCTTCTCTTATATATTTCTTTTATTCACTTATCAATTTATTAGCATAAATAACTCATTATTTGAGCTTGTGTGAAAAAATGGGTGTATGCATGTATACAACTACCCAAATTCATTTTTAGAAATAAAGTAAAAACAGAAGAAAAGGAAACCATTTGTGTGGATACATTTTGTTGGATTATTGGTATGTTTTCAAATTAAGATCTTATATGCTTGTCCTACAATTCTTTTTGTTGGAACACCTAATTTAAGTACGAATTTTGTACAAATTTTGTATTATAAAAATTGTGCAAAAAGAAACAAACTCTTCTCTATTTCATTTCTCTCCGTCAAATGAAGAATGTTATCACTACACTCTCTTCTTCTTTGTTCTCGTGATCTCCTCCTCTTCACTTATTTTTTATTTTTTTGATAATAGCGCCTCTTCACTTCCGATTATCTATCAGCATCTTCTAATTTTCGTCGGTTCAAGGTTAGTGTTTGAAATCTCTTTATCTCATCACTTTTATCTATTCTCTTCATCTCATTGTAGAGAAGTTTTCCACTAGATTAACTGATTTTTATTCAATTCAATTCAAGCATAAGCTTCAGGAGCATACAAGTTGGGATGAGTTGATTGGCTACACACATACCATATGTGGTGTGGTTACCGTCGCCCTTATTGGAATTGCCAAAACCTGAAATTATTTCGAGTCCTATGAACTTTAACGTGACCATAATTCTCATCTTTGACCAACACCATAAGACTACATTGGATTTGGCACGTGGCGCGTTGGCATTAATTTTTATGATTTTTTTTCTCATTTCCAGACTCTGCAACTCAACATGGAAAGCCATATACTTTGTTGGAGCCTTTGTATCATGTTCCATGATTTTGATAGCTATTCTAATTTCATACATGAGTATTTCAATGGATATCATTGTGGTACTTGGTGTGATAATATTTGCAGCCCTACTACGTTTCGTCCGTTTCAAAGTGACCCATGTTCCATAGAGTTGGTTGGTGTTAGATAGACAGCTCGTTAATGTCGGATAGAGATCTGTGGTTGGTGGAATATTTAGTTATTTTCAAACTCTAGTGTTGTCTGCTTGCTTATATTTTATGTTTTTGTTAACTACTGAACTAAATTAGGAACTTGTGTTGATGTTTGCTTACATTCTGTTTATTTTGTTTCGAATTATGACCCCTTAATTCTCAATTTCTTCTGAAAATGGACTTTTACTTTCAAATAGATTAGCGATAACCAGAATTATCGACCTAACTGGTCTCTCTTGTCTCTGATCAACGTAGTCAGCACTTGGGACCAAATTTCCTGTAAAAATATGAAATCTGCTCATGTCTCATGCGTGAATGAAATTTCATTTTTTTCCTTTTATAAATTCTTTGTTCAACTCAAAGTCTCAAATCAATGTAAGTTCTTGAATTTCTTGATCAAAACCGGATATATTGCAGTCTAAAACCGGATCGAGCTCAATATATTTTTCTGCATCCTTCAATTCTTCAGGCATTGCCCCCAATTTTGTGTAACATGCAGCTCGGTTGCTATATGCCTAGGTGAAGAGTGAGTGGAAAGGTGACGTGGAAGTTATGGAAGAAGATGATGAACATTGTTTTCATCTTTTAAACACTAATTATGATAAAGTTCCCAATTTTATAACGAAATTTGTTGACTTCATCACTTCAGAGTAAAAAATGATGTTTTAAAATTTTAATAAATGCATTTCGTTAGAAAACCATTGTAACACAATTTCGTTTAAAGTACGTTCTTTGAATTGACATGTAAATTATATAAAACCAAACTCAAATTGTTATATAATATCAAGAAACTTAAGAATTTGTAAAAAAAAAAAATTCTTATTGAATTCTATGGAGACTATAACTTTATATAGATATAGTATGATACTCAACATTGTTTAACCTAATTCACATATTTTGTAATATCAAATAGCTAACTAATTTGTTAGGCACAATAGAATACAATATTTAATTCATTAATAATTTGTAGTTAAACCAAATTTAGCTTGAAAAGAGAGTTAATGTGATCATTGTGATAGATGTGGGGCAGAGGAAGAAACAATAAATCATGTTCTTTTTGAATGTCTTGTAGCCATACAAGCATGGGTTTTATCAAAAATACCAGTAGGTCCACATTTCTCAGGCTCATCTATTTACTCTAATATGGACCATCTCATTTGAAGACTTCCACAAAAAGGGAAATTTCTAAGTTACCCTTGGATCTTTTGGTTGCTATGGAAAAATATAAATGAGAAAATTTTCTCCAATAAAAGAAAAGATCCAAGAGAGATTGTCTTGGAAGATGAGTCTGAAGCATTAGCTTGGACTATAGCGAATGACAAAAATTATCAAAGAAGTGGAGTTAGTCAGCCTAGTACAAACGAAATTTCGGCGTCTGAAATTAGACCCATAACTGTTAATCCAACTTTTACTAGTTCAGATGCATGGTCGATGCTTCATGGAAGGTTTCTGATTTGCATTCAGGACTAGGGTGGTATTGATATCCTTTTGAGTGTGGAGGCATGAATATGGGTGCGCAAAGTATTAGACGAAACTTGTCCCCTTTACACTCGGAGTTTGAAGCGCTTCTATGGGTTATGACTTGCTTATTAGCTCTTCAGATCTTGGAAGTAGAGTTCTTGGTCGATTGTTCAGAACTGGTGAACATGATCGAAGATCCTGTGGTTTGGCTAGCTTTTCTACCATATATGGATGATTTCTCAAGGCTCAGGAACTCTTTTAGGTTGTGCTCTGTAGTTTCAATCCCTTGTATCCTCAATCATAAGGCCGACTTCCTAGCCCACAGCGCCAGAGTTTTAGCTAGAGATTTTGTTTTTGTGAATGATGTACCTCCTTTATGAAACCTTTTTATTTGTAATTGAGTAAAGTTGACAAAAAAAATTATAATGTATAGAGCGTAAAATATGTTGATGAGTCCATGGTTAGTCTGGTAATTGTGTATATATTGTATTAGTTGTGTTTTTGGTTATATGATCGGATCCATGATTAACTTATGATTTTATCATTACCTAAAAAACTCTGTGATTTTCTAGCAAAAATAATTCACTGAGTCATTTATGAAAAATAAATGAAAGTACATCTTGAAAAGATAGATGTAATTGAAAACTATCATGTTTGAGATGCTTGAGTCTCAAATCTCAAAACAAAAACAGAAGAAAAAGAAGTCATTTGTGTAGATACATTTTGTTGTAATTGGTATGTTTCTTAATTAAGATATACCAATATATTTATTATGTACTTGTCCTGCAATTTTTTTTGTTGGATCACCTAAACTAAGTACAAATTTTGTATTGTTTTATATTTTTGTAACAATATTTACAATTGCAATAGTGACAATATTGATAACTCAGAAAACTTATCATAAAAAAAAATAATAATAAAAAATAAAAAAAACTTATCATAAAAGTCGCGACTCGGGAGAAAGACCAATAAAATCCTAAACCTTTTTTATTTGGCATATTAAATTTCAAACTTTTATATGTGCAGATAAAATTTTGATGGAGTAAAATTGAACTCAAAATTAGTTAAACGTTAAATCTTTTCTCTTGTTTTACTTTGTCTTATGAGGAAATCATGGACTCATAACTTTTTTTTGGAGTTTTTACTTTCTTTCTTGATCTCTACATTTTAAACATTTTCTTTAATCATTGTCTTCCCCAAATCGAATTAATTTTCAGCAATGAACACTCAACGTAAACATTGATTCGTAGTGTATTAACATCTGAATCCATTATATGAGTCTCGACTGCTTTTGTATTCTGCAATTAAGAAATTTTCTACAATCTAATGATTAAGAATTTATATTCCGATTGACTGAATTTGAATTCTAAGTTTTTGGATAAACTTCACCATATCATTGGAAAATCATCAAGTTATTGTAACTAGTGGTTACCATTAATTGTTTCAGGACATAAACATTATTAGATAATAAGCATTCGTCATTTATGGACATCAACATAAACATCTAAGTTTTTATGGTCTTTTTCCCACATAAAAGTCAAAATCATTTCATTCTCAGTTCGAGCCTAATTATGTGACAGATAATGAAAAACATTGAAGCAAATGACACCATTTACTATCATTAGAAGTTTTCAAGTATTTTCTTACCATTTTGTGTAATATTTTGGTTATACACCAACGATTTCATCCTTTTTTAACTTATACAACTTATGCTTAATTTTTTACTCAAAAACAATTAATGATTTATTATCAAATGTAACTCATAAACATATCTACTATATAATTAAGAGAAGTCTTTTTAACAAAATTAAACTTGTATTACATTATATGCTATTAGATCACTATACCTTAATCAAATATATTTGGCAATTTTCTTTTGGTGGGATTGTCTTTGTATTCAATTGAACATCCTGGTTATTTTCTTTCCAATTTTTATTCTAAAAATCTCAAATTTTCTCAATCAGTCATTAATTATTTTAATTTATTAATAATTAGCAAGAAAAATAATAGTGATTTACATATTGAAACAATTTTTTTGATACACAAACTTACTTTTAAAAATTATTGATATTTTCATCATTTAATAACAATTTTTCTTGTCAAGGTTTAATTGGATGAAAATCTCCAAAAAATTAATGATTCTTTTTAAATATTTCCCTGTAAATTACTCTCTTCACTCAGTTTTCTGTTCATCTCTTTTCCAACAAAAATGAAATCTGAACTCATCTCAGATCATCACCATCATCTACCGTTCATCCAAATTCACGAGAACGGCCATGTGGAGAGACTCACCGACAACGACATCGTCCCTGCGTCTTTAGATCCATTGAACAACGTCGTTTCCAAAGACGTCGTATACTCACCGGAGCATAACCTCTCCGTTCGTTTCTTCCTCCCTCATAAATACAAAGCAATCACCACCTCCGGTAACAAATTACCTCTACTTATCTACTTTCACGGCGGAGCTTACATCAACGGATCTCCATTCTCTCCTGTTTACCTTAACTACCTCACTGAAGTTGTCAAAACGGTTAACTGCCTCGCCGTTTCAGTTCAGTATCGTCGAGCGCCAGAGCATCCTGTTCCAGCTGCTTACGATGATTCATGGTCCGCGATTCAATGGATCTTTGCTCATTCCGATGGATTTGGAGGATCTGATGATTGGATCAACGATTACGCCGATTTTAACAGAGTTTTTCTCGCTGGAGATAGCGCCGGAGCAAATATTGCGCATCACATGGGGATTAAAGCAGGTAAGGAGAAGCTAAACCCTAGAATCAAAGGGATTGTAATGATGCATCCAGGTTTTTGGGGGAAAAATCCAATCGATGAACATGATGTGCAAGACGAAGGAATCAGAAACGGGATTGCTTATATATGGGAAAAGATTGCGAGTCCTAATAGTGTTGATGGAGTGAATGATCCATGGCTTAATGTAGTTGGATCCGGGTCGGATATATCTGGATTAGGATGTGAGAAGGTTTTGGTTGCAGTGGCCGGAAAAGATGTGTTTTGGCGGCAAGGATTAGCTTATGTGGAGAAGCTGGAGAAAAGTAGGTGGAGAGGAGAAGTAGAAGTTAAGGAAGATGAAGAGGAAGGACATTGCTTTCATCTCCATAACCCTAATTCTCAGAATGCTTTGAAATTGATGAAGAAACTTGTGGAGTTTATCATCATGAGTTAAACTGTTTTCTTGATGCTCAAGTATTAAATTAGGTAATATAATAATCCTTCAAATAAAATAAAAAAGACAAAAAAATAATAAAATAATTCCATCTCCGAGGAAACACCTTTGTATAAAACCTCGCCGTCGGCTTAAATTATTTTCAATTTTTAGAGCAGTCTTTGCCGGAGAAGATATTCCGATACCCATGCTCCGATTAATATCTCGTTCCTCGTCCCGTCGCTCAACCTCTTCCTTCTTCCGCTTTTTTCGTCAGTTACCTCGCTCGTCGACGACCGCCTTCGGCCGCAACATTCGCCGGTTTTCTACTCAAGAAGCTGTTGGGAGACGGCTATTTATACCCCGTGGCTTTAACCTGCACTCAGCCACTAGTCACGGTTTCAATGTGCAGTTCTCTCGCTTATCAATTCGCTCCATTGCTACACAACCTGCACCCTCTTATTCCGGTGAGATTATCGAACAATTTAGCTGGATTAGAAACTTATGTTATTCTATTTCCGAGGGATTCTTTCAATTAGATTGAAAATGTTTCTCGTTGGTGAATGGTGACCGTTGTGTTTTGTTGATGTTACTGCATTCCTTAGATTATTCTCTTGTAGAGAAAGTTGCTAGGATTTTGATCGTATTGACACCATAGCTGCTTAGTTTCATGTAATTCAGACCATAAGGTTACAAGACAATGGGGTCATTTATATGTCCTTTTGATTAAGGGTTTTGTCTTACCTTCAGGGTCAAATGTAGGTCAAGATGAGGCTGAGAAGTTTGGATTTGATAAAGTGTCCGAGCAATTCATTTCAGAGTGTAAATCTAAGGCTGTTCTTTTCAAACACAAGAAAACCGGTTGCAAGGTGATGTCTGTTTCAAACGACGATGAGAACAAGGTGTTTGGCATTGTTTTAAGGACTCCTCCGTAAGTGTAGTTTTACTCATGAATTTTTCCTACTAGTTTAATCTCTAGTATAGGTGACTTGAAAGTTCTATTCAGTTTCTCTGTTGATCGAGGTGATTTCTTAGCATTGTCTAAGAGGAGGATTCACTCATGAAATTTTAACTAGTACAGAACGCTCAAATCAAATACTATTGACCTCAGGTCTCAGTTTACTTTGTTAATCCTATAAAAAAACTCGAAACTCATTTGATTCCTTTTTTGTTGTTGATGCTTATAAAGTGTCCTGAGATTCTCAGGTCAACTGGTGAATTTTTACAATTGGATCGAATGGTATTCTAGTATATCAAGTTCAAAATTATCCATTGTTGAATTTATGCTTGCAGTTATAATTTGGGACCACAAGCTGCTAAACTCGTAACTCTCCAGGTTAATTGATAGGCCCTTTAACTGAATGACAGTAGTTTAGATAATAATTTGGTTTTTGATGCAGGAAGGATTCCACTGGCATTCCTCACATACTGGAACATAGCGTATTATGTGGTTCAAGAAAGTACCCGTTAAAGGAGCCATTTACCGAATTATTGAAGGGAAGTTTGCATACTTTCCTTAATGCATTCACATATCCTGATAGGACTTGCTACCCAGTTGCTTCCACAAATACAAAGGTAACTATACATACATACTATTTCATCCCAGTTTCCATATTTGTGCTATGCTCCAAATATTATTCAAGTTTGATCTGATCACATATCATCACTATCTATGCTAGGATTTCTACAATCTTGTTGATGTATACTTGGACGCTGTATTCTTCCCCAAGTGTGTGGATGACGTCCACACTTTTCAGCAGGAGGGTTGGCATTATGAGCTTAACGATCCTTCAGAAGACATATCTTACAAAGGTTTCTATTGTTACAGATACCCTAGTTTAAAAGCTATTTTCATACCTTTCCTTTCTTCTTTTGGATTGTTTTAACCACTGTTTGATTACTTTGCTCTCCCCGTCTCTTTGTTGTTGTTTCACATATCAGGCGTTGTTTTTAATGAGATGAAAGGTGTCTATTCACAGCCTGATAATATACTTGGCCGGATTACTCAACAGGCAAGTTTTGATTGTTCCTTGATTTCTGTGAACAAAATCTTTTAGCAATCTCTTCTTAAGAGTGAATGTGTAGTGTATGAATAATTTAGCTTTGTTATATCTTGATTTTTTTTATAGCTTACTTGATTGAATGCCTGTGTGCGTACGTAGATACTTATCTTTGCATGCGTGCATCTGCGTTTAATATTTTGTTTACTTTCCTCTACTGGTCATCAACTTGTAAGAGTAATATCGCACAAAACAGCACTGCAAGATCTGCGCCTGAATTCCTTGTTAGATATTCTTTGTTACAATGGTTTTTGTATAATCTTATGCTTTTTTTTTCTCTTCTGTTTTCTTTTAATAGGCCTTATGCCCAGAAAATACATACAGTGTTGATAGTGGAGGTGATCCAAAAGATATCCCGAAGCTTACGTTCGAGAAATTCAGGGTGTGTTAAGTACTTCATGTGATTTAAGTAAAAGACAATATAATATGATATTGTACTGCAACAGAAGCATAATGATATTTATGACTTCTGATTCGTAATATATGGTATTATTCTTCATGTGGTGAAAATTCCAGGAGTTCCACCGTCAGTATTATCACCCTAGCAATGCTAGGATATGGTTCTATGGAGATGATGATCCAGTTCACCGCCTTCGTGTTTTGAGTGGTAAAGAGCCATAGCTTATATTGTATGTTTTGTCGAAGATTGCCCTTTCTTGATTAATGTTCTCCATTTTGTTATTATTTTACAGATTTGTCTCTGTTTTACTAATATATGCAGAATACTTGGACATGTTTGACGCAAGCTCAGCTCAAGATAGTTCAAAAGTTGAACCACAAAAGTTGTTCTCTGGGCCTCGCAGGATTGTTGCAAAATACCCTGCTGGTGAAGATGGTGACCTTAAGAAGAAGCATATGGTGTGTCTTAACTGGCTTCTCTCTGACAAGCCACTAGACTTACAAACTCAACTCGCACTTGAATTTTTGGATCATCTAATGCTTGGAACTCCTGCTTCTCCATTGAGAAAATTTTTATTGGAAAGCGGTTTAGGAGAAGCTCTTGTTAATAGTGGGATGGAAGATGAGCTTCTCCAGCCCCAATTCAGTGTAGGTCTGAAAGGTGTTTCCGATGACAATGTCCAAAAAGTTGAAGAGTTGATCATGAATACTCTGAGAAAGTTGGCAGCTGAGGGGTTTGACACTGATGCTGTTGAAGCATCAATGAATACTATTGAGTTTTCTCTGAGAGAAAATAATACAGGATCATCCCCTCGTGGATTATCACTTATGCTCCAATCAATTGTGAGTTTATCTACCTTTTTCTTATATTTTCCTTCTTCATTATTTCTGTATCGTTTCTTATTATGGTGCTGGATGTTTAGGCGAAATGGATATATGCAATGGATCCATTTGAGCCATTAAAGTATGAGGAACCATTGAAGTCCCTGAAAGCTAGAATAGCTGAGAAAGGATCCAAGGCTGTCTTTTCCCCACTGATAGAGGAGTTTATTTTGAACAACCATCATCGTGTTACTATCGAGATGCAGGTGTTTTCCCTTTCAGAGTTTCTCATTTCTTTCTAGTGTTTTTAATTATCCCAATAACACGTTTTGTCAGCCTGATCCAGAAAAAGCTTCTCAAGAGGAAGTGGAGGAGAAGTATAATCTTGAAAAAGTTAAAGCAAGTATGACAGAAGAGAATCTGGCAGAACTAGTGCGTGCCACAGAGGAGTTGAGATTGAAGCAAGAAACTCCTGACCCTCCTGAAGCACTTAAATGCGTTCCATGTTTAAGCTTGAGTGACATTCCAAAAGAACCTATATATGTTCCCACTGAGGTGATCATTACAATAGCTCTCTTCTGCTGTTGGATTCTTAACATTGTTTCAGCTTGATGCTGATTTGATGCTATGTAGGTTGGAGATATTAATGGCGTGAAGGTCTTGCAGCATGATCTCTTTACAAATGATATACTCTACACTGAAGTAGTCTTTGATATGGGCTCACTAAAGCATGAGCTTCTTCCACTGTTACCCCTCTTCTGGTAACTTATTGACTTCGACATCTGATAATTAAATATTTACGCTTTATATTCCGCTTCTGGATTTTCCACCCAACTTTTCCAGAATGCATATAGTGAAACTATTTAATGAAGAATACTCCTCGGAAAAATGTCAAGCATTGATTGTTGTCCAGATTGTATCTCTAGCATAATTACTATTTTGGATGTCTAATGTAGTTTAAAGCATTAGTAAGAGAAACTGCTTGGTTTTTGTCCTAGATAATCTTCATATCGATTTTACTATTTTTGACTTTTATTCATTTTGGTGCTCTCAACAACTCTCAGTTGAAATCTTATGCCAAAAAGCAGCTTCTAAGCCTTATGCTGTATTTTTATGGACTGTCATATGATTATTGGTTACATTTTAGTGATAGTAGTATCAAGGTCAATTTCTGATATCTTATTCCTCTACTAACATTTGTGTCAAATTTTAGTGTCTATTTTATTAGTAGCTTCATTGCTCTTTTCTCTTCTGCCACCCTAGACATTCACATGCTTTGTTCTTAATCTTTCTTAACTTTGACGGATGATTGATTCCAGTTATGATTTATTACAAAGTATATCATTTTCGTGATAATTTTTCAGCAGTATAAGCCAATGGGATACCCTATATTTAATTCACAAGTATAACTCCGAAACATTCTGTCTTGACAGTCAATCATTACAAGAGATGGGCACGCAGGATTTGACTTTTGTACAGCTTAATCAGCTAATTGGAAGGAAAACCGGAGGGATATCAGTTTATCCCCTTACATCCTCTGTGTGGGGTAGGGATGATCCATGTAGCAAAATTATTGTGCGTGGAAAATCCATGGTTGGACGCGCTGAAGACCTTTTTAACTTGGTAATTTGCTTTAACATCTTTAACATATCACATACCGTTGGAGATTTGCGTACGTTCTGATAGTTAATGTAGATATTTCTAGCTAATAGATCCGTTTCCAATTTAATGATCCTTAAGCAATGGAGTACAAGCGTACACGTTTTGCCTCGCGTCCTTTAACTTGTTGCTTTAAGCCCGTAATTTTGTAGATACATCTAGTGTCTACCACTTTATTATAAAGCAAAAGCTGTTTCTATTATTGTGTCTTCCAAGTTTTAAGTAGAATTTACACAGGAAGTAGCTGTCGTTTGATAGAACGATTCTTGAAATTCTTGATACTTTTCAATAGAAGCTGTAGTGTGGCACTAATGTTTCTTTCACTTTTGCCTTGCTGCAGATGAACTGCATGCTGCAAGAGGTTCGATTTACAGATCAACAACGGTTCAAGCAATTTGTCTCTCAGAGTAGAGCACGAATGGAGGTATGCAGCTCTTTCTCCCTTTTTCATTTTAGATTGGACACAGTTGTAGTAGTTTTAAACATTAATTCGTGCTCAATTCAGGACCGATTGAGAGGAAGTGGTCAAGGAATTGCTGCTGCGAGGATGGATGCAATGTTGAGCGTTGCTGGTTGGATGTCTGAGCAGATGGGTGGTCTCAGGTTGGAACTTCATAATTTGTTCTTACAGTTAAAGTTTTTACCATGTGTGTGACCTCTTTTGATATTATTGAAACCTGGCTGTGGGAAAAGAGACTGAATTTACTTTTTCAGTTTGATTCTGACAGTTGTATGGTCTAATAGAGTTTTACTTTTCTCTTTTCAGTTACCTTGAATTTCTACGTACTCTCGAACACAAGGTGGATCAAGACTGGGAAGGAATTTCATCCTCACTTGAAGAAATCAGAAGATCTTTCCTTTCCAGGAATGGTTGCATAGTTAATATGACTGCTGATGGGAAGTCCCTCAAAAATACAGAAAAGTTCGTTGGGAAATTTCTTGATTTACTCCCTGAAAATCGGTCTGGTGGACTTGTCACTTGGGATGCACGAATTCCTTTGAGAAATGAAGCTATAGTAATACCAACCCAGGTAAAGAAAATAAAAAACCCTTCGGTATATTATGTGTCCTTCGGTGTGCTTTTCTCATGGCCCTTCTAATTATACCACGATATTATTTATGGCCTCTCTACAGGTGAACTATGTGGGAAAAGCAGCTAATATATACAGCAGTGGCTACGAGCTTAATGGGAGTTCATATGTTATATCAAAGCACATTAGTAACACATGGTTATGGGATCGCGTTCGGGTAAGTGGTGGTGCATATGGAGGTTTCTGTGATTTTGATTCGCATTCAGGTATGCTGCTTTTCCTTTCCCTTTATATTTATTGGAGCAAGTTTTTGTCACGTTGTCAATTTCTTCTTCAGAGCTGACCTTTGGATTCTCTGTTGTTCAGGAGTGTTTTCGTTCCTATCTTACCGTGATCCCAACTTATTAAAGACACTAGACATATATGATGGAACTGGTGATTTCTTACGTAGCCTTGATGTCGACGAAGACACCCTTACTAAAGCAATCATTGGAACAATTGGCGACGTTGATTCATACCAACTCCCTGATGCCAAAGGTTATAGCAGGTATATTGTTTATTTTTCATTTAATTTCTCTAAAGGTATGTTGTTTATTTAGTGGGTTCTACTTTAGCATTTCCAAAGAATGTAATGGATTCTGAACTAAATTATCCATCTCCGTCACCAGTTTGTTGAGGCATCTACTTAATGTAACCGACGAAGAGCGGCAAATAAGGCGTGAAGAGATATTATCAACAAGGTTAACATCATTCTCTCGTTTATGCTTTAGCGTGCATGCTCACACACACACATATACAGTATATACATCTATTCCAACGTTTTGTAATTTGGGGTCATGGAATTCCTGGGGACAATGTTTTGATCCGAGCTTTGTAGTGAATTAGGCGTTTAACAACTTCGTTGAATATTACCATATAGCCAGTTCCAGTTCTTCAACATGCTTATTCTCAAAGAAACTTACTTTTTATCCTTTGTGATTTCACAGTTTAAAGGACTTCAAAGAATTTGCTGAAGCGATAGACTCTGTTAGAGATAAAGGCGTTGCCGTGGCTGTGGCATCACAAGAAGACATTGATGCAGCGAACAAAGAACGCTCAAACTATTTCGACGTAAAGAAAGCTCTCTGAGTCTAGACCCTCTTAAAAAGTATCTTCCAAGGTAAAGAACTCTTCTTTGGATCCATGGTACGGCACATCAAATCTCTCAGCTCATTACTTAACTGTGGTAACATACTAACATAGTTCTATCCCGACATCATGATTTACCACAGTAGAAATGAAGTCTTTTTTACCTTGACTCCATGAACTTTGCCAAATTATTAAAACGATGAGTCAGATGGATATTAGCTTCATCATTGGCTGGGATGGAACAGTGCCTGTGCTGGTTACAACAAATGGCTCTGGTCAATCATCCATTTCTCATAATGTAAACTCATCATGTGTCCTGAATCCTAATCTTGTTACTGCCATGCTTTATATCATTATAAGTATTGATTTTGAATCTGGTCTCAACATTTCTGTGTGAAATTTAAACTCTTAGTCTTTTAAGGACATTGGATAACTTGGCATCAAGAATCTCTAGGTTACTTTCTGAGTAAATTAGTCTTTATAAAGTTACTTTTAACAAAGTAACATCATCAAATACTTTTATAGTTTCATGGGTAAATTAGCACATGAAGGTGCTTGTTTAATTGAACATCTTTCATCTCTTTGCTTTTTAGTTTTTACCATAATGTAAATTATGATTATATCACTCTTCTGTGTAAATTAGTCCATCAAGATATACTCTCCTGCATTGTACTAGGGAGCTAGGAGCCAAAAGAAAAGAGAGGCTTGGTAGTGAAATATAATTCTTAACGGTCAATTATTGCTAATAATTTGATTGCCAAATATATGTAAACACAAAAATGGTCCCATTTTCATTCAAAAGAAAAAAGAGATGCTATATGTGTAAAATTCGAAACCTAATTTGGACATATGTACAGATTTCACTGCAAGTGCTTTGATATTGAGATGGTTTTTGTTCTCATTTGATAAGTACTTCTTAATTGATTGTATTTATTACTTCTGTCTCCAACTTCGTACTCTTAAGAAACTGAATGCTTTTTGTGAATTACCTGACGGCTAAAAGTTACCACAACTATTTGGGACTTTGGCTTTGTATCTTCATAGACAAAGAGTAACAAATACGCAATACATTTGAAATAAATGTCAATTTTAAATGTTTCATTTTATAAGGGGTTTTAGGAAATTTTTTATTTCATATTATGAAGTGTTTTGAATATTTTTATGCAAAATTAAATATATTTCATTAGTTATGATTTTGGAAATTCTGCAGTCTTTAATTGATATAAATTTAAGTTTCTAAAATATACATGTTTTTACTAAAAACAATATTTTTTAAACCGGAATTTGATTCTAGGTAATTGAGTAACTTTGTAGAATAGAGTTTTGACTATCAATTGAACATTATTGATCTACCTAATGAAAAAAAATTAAATATTATTATAGCAAATAGTATTGATTTTTCAAAAAATTTATAGAAGTAAATTAATAATTACTTAAAAGTACTATTGTAAATTATTTTTGAAATTTCTCACATCATTCATACAGGTGAAAAAAAAATCATTGACATATAATTTCACAAGACACAGGTCATAAAAAACGACGACTTATTTATTATTCGTTGCTTTAAAAGGAAGCTTAAAACGGCAAAAAAGACACGTCGTTTCGAATCCCGACGGCGTTTACGTTAGCCAAACCGAAACCTCCGTAACGGTGCCGTTACCTACTTCTCCGTTAACGGGAACTTAAAAAAGAGGACCCCACTTTAAAACCGGCCCATCCGCTAACCAAAACAAAACAAAATCTCATCCGTTGAATTAATCAACGGCTCATAATCTTTCATCTTTCTTCTCCTCCAAATACCCAAAACCCTTCCTCTGTTTTTTTTTATTAACCAGAGAAACCCATAAAACTTTCGCAAACTCTCCAAAGAGAAACAATGAGCTTCGGCGATATGAGTGAGACAAAATCCGTGATCTGTAAGAGAAATTCGGAGCTTGAAGGATCAAGCATTAAGAGAATGAGACTCGATGATGAGATTTTTCACTCAGTAACGAAAACAGTTTCTTCTTCATCTTCTTCACTGGCTTACTCGGTTTCAGATTCTGGAGGTTTTTGTTTATCTGAAGAAGATAATCATCGGAGCTCGAGCATTAGCTCTAGATGTTCTAGCAGTGAAACTAACGAACTCGCTACAAATACTCGTTTACCATTTTTAGATCTGAAGGTGATATTCAAAACTCGAGAACACTGATTTTTGAATTTCTTTTACTCTGTTTCATTTTTTCAAAAATAATTTAGTTTAAATTTTTTCGTCTGCTACACAGTAATTAATGCTTTGAAGTTTTTATTCCTCTTTCTCGTTAGAGTTATGATTTTTTGGACGTTTTGCTTTCACTTTACAAACATTTGATTATGTTCTTAAACAGCTAATTTTACATTGATTGTTCCGTTTCAGGCTCATCAAATCTCCGAAACCGAAATCTCACCATTAATCACCAAAAATTTCAGGTTTCTCAAATTTCAAAACGCTCAATGATTTCGCTTCAGCTATAAATTGTCATCACTAACATCTTATATTTCTGGAATAATTTGATGTTTCACAGAAAACAAGAAAGTCCATTAACCGATATGGAGTCGTCGACGACGGAGAGAAGAGATCAGCTCAAACCGGAGAAGAAGACAGAAAAATCTCCGACGCAGGGGGAGCTAGACGAGTTCTTCTCAACGGCAGAGAGAAACGAACAGAAACGATTCATCGAGAAGTGAGTTTTCTTTGTTCACGAATGAAAGCGCATGATATCACAAAGCGCATTATAAAACAACAAATCCTTTTATTAAAAAAAACAACAACAAATCCTTAACGTGCACTTATTAAATAGGTACAATTACGATATTGTCAATGATACACCGCTTAAAGGTCGCTACCAGTGGAGCTTAGTCTAAAGCCATAGACGAAGAAGACGAAGTAGACAATGCTAAAATTACACGTCCTAGTATTGTGAGTTTGTCACATCCAGAATTTTGCTATGTACAGTTTTATCTAATTTTAATTTTATCATAAGAGAATTGTTTTACTGATCGTTAACTAGTAGTTTAAATCCTGAATTTCAATTTTAGTTGATATTCGTTTGAATTATTCAAAAGAAGCAAGTGGGGTTAGAATTAAAATTGGAATTATTGTGTCAGTAAAGTTATATTTCAAAAATGGTTCGTCAGTATTTGTTGTAATGAATTTGGTGTTGTGCTCATTATTATTTACTATTTCATGAATTTGATGTTTATATATGTGAATTTGGAAAGCTATTTATTGTTCTCATCTTTACTTTTGATGTTTACACAAATCACTCTTTTGTTTGGTTTTATGTTAAATTAAATGTTTTTGTCTATTGTAAATTTATTTACATATATTTTTAAAATTTATTATATCACAAATAAATATACATATATACATCATACAGTTGGTATGTACTTTCTATAGTTAAAATGAATATTCCTTTATATTCTTTTAAAATGAAAATTCGTTTTTTCTTTTTATTTTTTGTTATAAAAAAAAGAATTTTGTGAATGAAATTCAATGGGTCCACAACGATTTGTACACGTTTTTTTCCCTCTCATAATTTATTAACTTGAAATCATTTTTACTTCTGAAAACTAAAAATGAAATTAAGTATTATTTCGAGCAGGGAAAAATATTTTAAAAAAAAAAAGAAAAAAAAAAAGAGAGAGAGAGAAAGAATCGGGAGGGAAGGTAAAAGAGGATCTCATGATTACCTGATTCCGTTGGGATTATATTCCCTTTTTATTTGCTTTTTTTTTACTTTTATTTATTATTATTACAGCAGACAATAGCGCGTGACTCCACGTGCTTTCTGTTATTTTAGTTTTCCCATATTTTTATGTATATTTCTCATTTATATCAACTGACTCTTATGTTTAACTTAAAATTTGTGAAAAATTGCTAAAATAAAATAGTGAAGAAAGGATAAATATCGAATCGAACGTCATAATTTGCAACAAGCCACATGACCATAGAAGGGTAGTTTTGTCAGTTTTGTCACGAAAATAATGAAAAATATGTTGTCAGTTGGGTGAGTCGTGACCATTTCCTTTTATTATTATAACTGTTCTTATCATGCCAAATCATTTATTTTCCTATTTTAGTATTATGTCACCAAAGAAAATATAAATTCTAGTGAATATTGAAGCTATTGTAACTTTCGTACTTATTTCTTTTCTTATTCAAGCTCTTCAAAAAAAAATATATATTAAAAATTAATCATATTTAATACATTTTTTTTTTATTAACATTGGATCGACAAGAACCGATCTATAGTCGAAAGCGCATGCCTAAAATTTCTTTTTAAAACTATCATAATGCAGCGAGTAAAAATTAAGTTTTTGTGCCAAATTATTAGCTGGATCCTCCTAATCACCAGACTGAAAGTAACTCGGCATTAAATACATCTTGTCGACCAAAAATAATATATATAGAGAAAAGACTCGGTAAAAGATGATTGATTCTTGTTGTAGAATATGCTTCTACATTTTTTATCAACTAATTAACTTATTTCGAGTATAAATTTCATTTGGGTTTTATTGTAGTATTAGTTTTGTTTGGTAAGAAGTATTAAAAGAAAAAACATTGATATAGGACAAAAAAAAAAAGTGAAGGTATTGGAAAAGTTGGATCATGAGAAACTCTTAAGCAAACAGCAGATCCAGCGATCCCTTATAATAGCCTCAAATCAGAATGTTTAACCTTTACCTTCACATAAGTTACTTCAACCCACACGTGTGCATCTTTTTCTATGATTTTATATTTATCCTCAAGCTGTGAATTTTCATTTTCGAATAATTAATATGCTCTTTTACTATAATGTTAATTATCTATGTAAAATACACGAAAAAACAATTTCGTTATACATTCGATTGAATCTTAATTAGGCATCAGTTTAACTACTATTTTCTTTTTTAATTTTGTTTTTATATAAACCATATATTTCAAAAACTATATGTACGAGGCGATAGCAGATGCAATAAGTGAACCCAATCAATCAAATATAGGCCCAAAGTTTAGGATACGGGTCCACAATATGAAGGAGAAGAACTGTATTGGGTTTGTAATGTTTAGTGGGCCTTTAAGAACCCAATAGACGAAAAGAAAATTCCAATTTCCCAGTTCAATCACCTCTTTGCCTGATATATTCCTCCAGTATCCGACCAAATTAGCTATCAGAACATTCATCTTGTCTAGAAGATGGAGACATGTATAGTCTGAAAAACACCTTCTGATATTCTCATTACATAATATGCTTACTTCAGACCTGAAGCTAAAGATTGTAGAGAAGCATACATTTGGGAGAAATCTTTCTTAAAGTATGTCTTCTCAGGTATTCAAGTGTCATTGTTGCCTAACACTCACCAGTCACCAGACCGATTGATTAGTTTTTTCATTAATCTTATGTTTTTTGCATCCTCTTTAGATGTTTGTAAGAAATGAATCTTGTCTCTGATGTGCTTCAACCTTATTATTCTTCTTGAGATCTCTGTTTGGATTTTTACATTATGTGTCTACTGAACACATAATGTCTACCATTACCATTTTAATAAATAACCATTCAAACATTATAACACTCACGGATTAACGTGAGTTAAACAAATTGTTTAATTCCCTTGATTCCATTAATCTTGGTGTATTTGAAATAAATAGTAATACTAAATAGTTTATGGTCTAATTGAAGAATCAAATAATTTCACGTACTTTTAGGCAAAAATTCAATAGTTAATGAATTTGAAGTCCTCCCACCTATTTAATACTATCTTTTTTTGTTGGTCCGACTGGCCTATTTAATATCTTGTAAACTTGTTATATGTAATCTGTTTTTTTAAGAAAATACTAAAATCCAAAATCTAAAATTTAGTAAACTAATTTAAAAATAATATTTTTATTAACAATTAGATCGATAAAACTTAATATATAGTTTAAAACTTGTTTGAAATCATTTTTTAATGTACTATAATTTAATAGAAGATAATCAAATATCTGATGACAAATTATTAGCTGATGGCAAAAGAACAATAACCTTAGTGTTTATACATCATTTATAAAGTATTTCATTTATACTTTACAACAATAAAACCAATTTATATTTTTTCTTGTCAACACTAGGCCTAAAATTGATTCAGGGATGATCTTGAGTTAAAGCTCATAAAGCAAGAATTTTAGGCGCCAAAAATTATAAAAAAATTTAGGGGCATCAATTTTCAAAAATCTTCTTTAGTAGAGTTGGTTGAGACTTTGTTTATCCCCATAAAATGGTGAGGATTCAATTCCCTTTAAGGGCAAAAAAGTTTTAGGCATCATTTTAGATTATAACGGGCCTAACTGACCGATCCATTAACCAAGTTTCCACATAATGCATGCAGCATAGCTTGATCCTTCCACATATAAGTGCACCTGTCTTTATATAGATTTACCACCCGCCACTAAGCTTAATACCACTTGCAAATTTATCCATTTTTAATTGGGTGATTTGCTAGATTAGAGCCAAATTAAGAGTTAATTATTTAAATAGAGCAAATGTTTGAAAATTACTAGAATAGTTTTTTTAATTCTATAAATACCATCTTGCCTTTTGTTTGATGAATAAACAAAAACATAATTACGAAACTGGCATTAATGAAACTTGCCACGTAAATGGTCCCGCTTTATCAACTCCACTAAACTAATTGAGTCAACGTGATAAAGTCAATCATATCTTGGTAGAGTTAAACTCTACTATAATAGAGTTGAAATGTATGAAAACGCAGTGTATAGTAGAGTTGAAGTCTCTGCGTGGTAGAGTGAATTTTCCCGCTTTATCAACTCTACTAAACTAATTGAGTCAACGTGATAGAGTTAATCATATCTTGGTAGAGTTAAACTCTACTATAATAGAGTTGAAATGTATGAAAAAGCAGTGTATAGTAGACTTGAAGTCTCTGCGTAGTAGAGTTAGTGACCTTTGTATTAGAGTTGATGGTGAAAACCTAGATTACGTAGTAGAGTTGAAATTATGAATTTACCCCTCAGTTATTAGCACACCCGCTGCTCATCTAACATCTTCCTCGATAAATGACGCCAATGCCATTGGAGCTCCCTTTAAGTTCCTTTACTTCATTTAAGCTCCTTCATTGTAGAGTTTATTGGCCTTTAGTGTTTGGATCTATGGATCAAATCATTTTGGTTTTTGGGAGTTGGAGTTTTAAAGAAAGTCGATGGAGTTTTTCTGTGGACCAGTCCTACGGCTGTCGGATCATAGGCATTGGTGATGATACAAGGTTTGATGAATTTCTAGGGATGGTGTATGCCAATTTCGGTTTAAATCAACAGAGTCATGAGGTAAAATTAAGCTACATGTCAAATGTAGTCATTCATTCACTACCACCAGATACTCCCCCTGTTTTTGTAAGTAACGAAAGACAATTGCAAGTGTTTGTGCAACAATTTAGTAAAGAAGCAATTCGTCTATGTGTAGATATTTCCACTAGATCTCGTGTTTCAGCGAGTTTCCCTGAAGAAGGTAACGGTGACGGGAAATTCCATTGTAAGTGAGAGAACTATGATGCGTCATATAATAAAGTTTACCCTTGGTCAAATAGAGTTGACCCTTGGTCCAGTAGAGTTGATCCTTGGTCCAGTAGAGTTGATTATAAGGGTAGTGTAGTTGATCCAAGGTTTAGTAGAGGTGGACCAAACACCAAGCATATACCAGAAAATATGAAACACGAAATTGAACATGTTGATGACGAAGATGCGGATTTTAGATTCGACTATTGCGATGATATGGATGGCGCAAGCTCAGATGATGAAGATTATATCAGTGTTCGTAGGAAATCAAAGGAAGAAGAGAAGAAAAACCTCTTGAGGAAAACAAAGGAGTTGGATTTAAAAGCTGAGTATTTGGACATAGAAATGTCAGCACTAGAATTGGATGTTATGCAACGGTACTCATCAAAAAAAGAACTCATGATGAGGTTAAAGATTCTTTTTGTTTTACAAAGGTTTGACTTTGATGTTGTGGCTTCATCGAAGACAGTGTTGGATGTGAAATGTTGGGTACCAAACTGTCAGTGGAGAGTGCGAGCTTCACCTATTGGCGATAGTGGTTGTTTCTTTGTCCAGAAGTATAGGGGAGAACATAATTGTTCTGTGACAGAGAGATAAGGTCATGTACGTCAAGCATTTACTGAAGTCTTAGCACGATTATACATGGAATTCGTAGGTGGTATTGGGCCTTTTGTTCTTCTTAATCATGTCATTGATTCAATGAATAAGCGATTCGGTCTGAAGGTACAATCTTCATATATGATAGAGTTACAATGATAGCTTAATAGAGATCAGAATATTAATTAGTAGAGTTAATGTAGAAATAGTAGAGTTAAAATGGTATTTTGAATATACGTTAGTAGAGTTAATGTAGTCATGGTGGAGTTAGTCTTTTTGTAATAGAGTTGGTATAGGCATAATGGAGTTAACCTTTCATATAGTAGAGTTAATATAGGTTAATAGAGTTAACGTTGCCATAGTAGAGTTAGTATAGGTTAACAGAGTTAACTCTTTCGTAGTAGAGTTTATATGTCTTTAGTAGAATTTTTTCATTTATAAGAGAGTTTATACATTTATAATAGAGTTCATTCTGTTTTAGTTTAGTTAGTATTTCTCTTGTAGTAGAGTTATCTCTTTCGTAGTAGAGTTTATTTATTAATAATAGAGTTAAGCTTCGTATAGTAGAGTTAATTGGTTTACAATAGAGTTTGTATGTTGTTCACCTTTGGCTACTGCAATTTATGCAGTTGAAGTACTGGAAAGCACGCCGTACTATAAGCCAAGCACGAGCCCTAGTTTCAGGAACTTCTGAAAGTAGTTTCCAAGAACTTCCTTCGTACTTGTTTGCTATTAGAAGAGCGAATCCCGAAACCCTAATCAAGCTCAAAGTAGACGGGCAAGACAGGTTCAAGTTTCTTTTTATAACATTCGATGCAAGTATTAGAGGTTTTCCTTATATGAGGAAGGTTATTGTTGTTGATGGTACATTTTTGCAAGGGAAGTATAAAGGTACTCTACTAACTGCTACCATGCAAGACGGCAACTTTAACATATTTCCAATGGCTTTCAGTGTGGTTGATACCGAGAATGACGAGTCTTGGGAATTATTTTTTAGACAGCTCAACCGTGTTATCCTTGATGACAAAGAACTTGCCATCATATTAGATAGGCATAAATCCATTGGTAAAGCCATAAAGAATGTGTACCCACTTTCTTCTCGTGGAATTTGCACCTACCACCTACGTAAGAACATTTTGTCGAAATTTAGAGAGGGAGAGCCCTTTAAGTTATTCAAGAAACCTACCACTGTGTTTAAGGTTGATGAGTTCAATGCTATATTTGCTCAGATTGAGGCTTTAGATTTAAGGCTTCATGCGTACTTGAGAAGAGCTGATGTTCGGTTGTGGCGTCGGGATCATTTTCCCGGAAACAGATACAATTTTACTACATTGAACATAGCGTAATCAATCAACTATGCCTTATCCGAAGCAAGAACTTTCCCCATTGTGCAGCTTGTAGATGCAATTAGGGCGATGTTAACACGCTGGTTCGTGAAGAGGAAAACAAAGGCTAGTCTCATGTCAACTATTCTAACCACATCTGTTGAGAAGCTCCTAAAGGTATCTCGTACTGCTTCATGATAGAGATTATATTTTTATGATAGAGTTAACTCTTTCATAGTAGAGTTTATTTATTTATAGTAGAGTTTGTTTATTTATAATAGAGTTTATTCATTTATAGTAGAGTTTATTCTGTTTTAGTAGAGTTCGTATTTCTCTTGTAGTAGTAGAGTTAACTCTTTTGTAGTAGAGTTTATATATTTATAGTAGAGTTTGTTCATTTCTAAGAGAGTTTATTCATTTATAGTAGAGTTCATTCTGTTTTAGTAGAGTCGTATTTCTCTTGTAATAGAGTTAACTCTTTCGTAGTAGAGTTTATTTACTTATAGTAGAGTTTATTTATTTATAGTAGAGTTTATTCATTTATAGTATAGTTCATTCTGTTCTAGTAGAGTTTAAATGTTTCACGATTGAGTTGAAATTTGTTTGTTAAATTATAGACAAGGGTTGAGGAAGCTAGGCAGTACAATGTGCAGGACATAGACGAACACCAGGCTGTTGTTACAAGATCAGAATCTTCTCATTTGGTCAATTTAACTGAAAAGATGTGTTCTTGCAAGCGATATGACGTCGAAAAAATTTCTTGTGTGCATGCCATTGCCGTTGCCGATGCATGGAAACGGCCAACAATCAAACTTACTCATCTCTACTATCACACGACCTACCTGTACAACACCTACTCTGGTAGTATTTTTCCAAGGGATGCTGCAATACTTGTTCTGTTGGATGTGAGCCGTAAGGTGGGTAATCCGCCAAACGTGCGTCAATAACCAGGAAGGCCCAAGAAATCCAGGATAAAAAGTTGGTTTGAGTGTTCAGGAGAGGCAAAACGGCCAAGGAAAGGGTCAGCTTGTTCAAAATGTAAAAAAGTAGGTCACAATGCTTGTACATGTAGTGAAAGAGTTCAAACTTGAATTTGTACTCTACATATATGTTTAATAGAGTTTGTACTGGAACGGTAGAGTTAATTCAGGTATGGTGGAGTGTTGTACTCTACTTACTTGTTTAATCGAGTTCGTACTTGATTTTATAACCAATTATTGTTGTCGCGTTACATTACAAAAGGTATACCTAATTATTGTTGTTATCGCATTACAAAAGGTATATAAATATTATGGAATGACCAAAACCAAAAAGTAATATTGGTTCTTCAAGAGTATAAAAGATCGCATCATGCGATGTATGGTTTTGGCGTACGACCATAAGTAACTCTACCATAAAGTTAGGCTAACTCTACTACCCTACGACTACAACAACCTGAAGTCTACCAGTCCAGCATAAAGTCTTGGGAAGCTGAAAGGAGGGCGGCCTTGTCACACAATTGTTGGGGACCTTGATCAGTGTACACAATAGTCTCCTCCACCAGAAGTTGCTCTCTAAATTCACTAGTGTATTTCAGCCGAGTGAAGCTAATGTACTCATCATTCAGTCCCTCGAAGTTGCATCCGAGGGCTAAACACTCGATCATCTTCAGGCAGTACACACCACAGTCGCCTAACTACTTATTACGCGGAGTGCCCTTAAGAATTCGCGTTATTTTGTACGTCTCTGAACTAACATGCGGATGCATCTCTGGCGTTGAATAATACTTGATCATCTGTGGTATCATCTCGGCGTACCCTACATGAAAGGGACACATAATATGTAAAAGAATTATAAAGCAACTCTACCAATTTGTGCACAACTATATCAATCCTTGCAGAACTCTACAAAAAAAAAGCCAACCTTAAATTAACTCTACCAATACGTGCACAACTCTACCAAACCTTAAATGAACTCTATTACTCATTGCACAATTCTATTAATACGTGAACAACTCTATTAAACCTTAAATCATTTCTACTACTCATTGCACAACTCTATTAAACCTAAAATCAACTCAACTATTCATTGCACAACTCTATTAATACGTGAACAACTCTACCAAACAAAGCCAACTTTAAATCAACTCTACTACTCATTGCACAACTCTATTAATATGTAAATAACTCTACCATACAACTTAACAAACCCTATTAAACCGAAAAAAAACTTTACCATAAGTAACTTACTTGCATGACTGCTGAATGTAGCAGCGGGCACGCAACTGGGGTCAGAATCATAAACTCGAATCTTTCCTTGTATCAAATCAACCTCTACGGCCACCCAATGGTAATTGCTAATGTTATGAGCAATGTAAAGTGTATCTACGTCTCTCATCTAGACTCGGTTGGTGGCACAAAATGAAGGCTGAATTCCATGGAAGATCACTCTAAACCCATTCATCCATACAAAACCACCCTCATTCCCTATAAAAACTCTGCTATATTGGTTACACCAACATACAAAAAAACAGTGGATCGAGGAAAGCAATCCGATTACTCTTGAATGGGGAGGGATGTTCCAAAGATCTTTGCCAGAAAAGATTCATACTGGCTGACATATGCTGTATTACAAAGAGTAAATGTAACTCTATCAAACTAAAGAACTCTACTATTAATGTACATAAACTTTACCACGAGAAACCTAGCTCGATTACACGTTTTAAACTCTACACTTACCAAATCGTGGAGCCACCCATATTGTTCGACATGCCACCACTGTTTTGGGGCCACCAAGTGGAGATAGAAATCCGCTATTGGACTCGAGTTACCATCGACCGTAAGTGCCCTACACGATTTACAAATAGCCCATAAATCATAAATTTGGTTTATTATACTGAAAATAACGGAACACGATACTTACAATTCATACAACACATAGTCACGTAGCTGAAGTATTTTAATTTTTGGAATCGGCCCAAAAGGATCATATACAGTGGGAGAATGAACCACATGCTTATGAATCCTGTTGACAACGGAACAGCCTATGAAAGGGGATACTTGTAACATGGATACACAATTAGAAAGAGGCAAAATAGTACAGTAAATGAACTCTACCATTAACAACATAACTCTATTATATATGTATTTTAACTCTACCAATGACAACTTAAATCGACTATAAATGATCATGAACTCTACCATTGACAGCTTAAGTCTATTAACTCTAGTCATTTAATAAAGTTCAGGAATTGTTTGGTAGAGTTTATTTTTAATAATAGAGTTTATTTTTGTTTGGTAAATTTACTTTATAATGTAATAGAGTTCGTTTAGTAGAGTTAATTTATTCTATAATAGAGTTCGTTTTGGTTTAATAGAGCCTCTACCTGGTTCACAGCGAGTACTCGTTCCCAAGCCTCTCCTGGTAACACGTCTTCCACACATATTACCCCATCCTTCCTTACTTTCCCTTTATAGGAGACTCCACAAGGTTTATGACGTCAAGCTGTGACATTCTTGGCTTTGTTTTCTTTGCCAAAGTCTGATTAGCTAACTCGCTGTATGGTCTCTTATCAAGAGCATCTTCGGTATGGTCTTCTCTCTATAGATTCCTAGATATAACTTTACCTGGTCCAGGGGAATGGTATGTTTTGTTGTTGTCTGGATTTGATGTTACGCTCAACGTTCGTTGCAGCTGATCCATCACTGGGAGTTTTTTCAGAGTCGGAGTCAGAGTCAGAGTCCACGAGTTTAGGCCGCTTCCATCCAAGTGTCTACGAAGAATAACTCTACTATGTCAGCTTGATTGTTTGGTAGAGTTAATTAATATGATTTGGTAGAGATGAATTAAACACATGAATTTTTTAGTAGAGTATATCAAACGATACACACAACTCGACCAAACCATATAAATAAGCCCTACCAAAGTTAACCACACACAACTTTTACATACACACATACACAGTTTGTACAAGATAATACGCATGAATAATGTATAATGTATACATAGAAAACATCAATCATAGTAAGTCTCATTCAAATAGAGCCTTACGTACCGAGTTAGGATCCACATTTTTAGGAGCAACCTCGTTCTCAGCCTCGTTCTCAGGAGTTTGAACTGGTGAATTTGTATGACATGCACCCTCGTTCTCATCCTTGTTGTTCTCCAGGGTATATATAACTGGTGCCACCATATTCTCCTCCAGCCTAAGAAGCCTATCAATCAACGACGTATAATCTAAACTATTACGCTCCAACCTTGCAATCCTGTCAGTGACCATGGACATGTCTTTCATGTTCTCCTCCAGACAAACCATACGCTCGACCAACACATTCTGGTCTGCTCTCATCCCTTCAAAGGCTTTAGTCAAACCTCGGAGAGTTTCAATCAAGGCACTCGACTACTTTTCTCCCTTCAACTCTTTCATCTTTTTTGCCTTTTTGACACCTTTTACCACATCCATCAAGGTAGTCGAGTCCTCTATCTCTGGCGTCCTCTCTTTCTCCTTTGGTATGTCCCGCTGCCTCTTCTCTGCCTCTTTCTTCTTTTCAATGACCTTATTCACCGCCTCCTTTGAATGAGAACTACGCTTTGACTGCTTGCTTTTCCTCTCCTCAACATCAATATATGTCTTCCTCTTCCCCCTTTTCTCCCAAAAGGACTCATCTAGAGTGCCCTCGAGTATGTCTCCGAGCATGGTGTACACTTTTGGATCTTCAACTTCGTCAGGCCAAAGAGGGCTTATCTCCAGAGGCATTGGACGTAGAGGCCTTACACGTACCTGAAAAAAGAGTAGGAGCAACTTTACTAATCAAAAATGAACTATACTACTTATAAGAACAACTCTACCAAACACTTACTGAACTCTATTAAACAATAACACTCTATTACGGAATAAATTAACTCTACTAAACACATATTCAACTTTACTAAACATAAATGAACTCTACTAATTAGTTACTGAACTCTATTAAATGAAATGAATGAACTCTAAGTCGTCATGGATTAAATCTATCAATACGAAACTGAACTCTACCAATCATCTAAATGAACTCTATCATATATACAATGAACTCTAAGTCGTCATGGATTAACTCTATCAATAAGAAACTAAACTCTACCAATCATCTAAATGAACTTTATCATATATACAATGAACTCTACGACGTCATGGATTAACTCTATTAATATAAAACTAAACTCTATCAACCATCTAAATGAACTCTATCATATATACAATAAACTATACTATGAAAGCAATTTACCTTTCAATCTTCCGTGTTTCGCTGCTTCAACTGCACAATGACTTCTGTTTCCATGGTTTGTTTCTTGATTGGTCTCCACCGTAGAATGGGAACATCGACACCTTCTCTTCTCTCCCCAAAAAGTTCTGCTACTAAAGGGATAAACTCTTATGCCCAGATGAGAAGCGAGTGCACAAACCCATGAATCGTGTAGGACTCGTTTTTGTAGGCTGCACTTTTGAGTTATCTCATTAGTTCCTGAAACGCAACTCTTCCCCATGGATGCCTATCAAACTTCTCTAAATCTGAAACCAACTTAGCAGAATTAGATGGAATCCTACTATTCGAGCGACAATCGTAAACACCAACATGCAAAACTACTAGCAAGCCAACCATCTTCCTCTTCTCGAAAGACCACGATCTACATTTCCCCAACACTTTTTTCAACTCTACCCACGTAGGGGGTTCACCAACTGGTAAACCCATATCCCCCAAAGATCTCCATGGGAAACCTCGTCCACATAAGAAGACTCATCAACAATACCGCAATTAAGCTGTGTGATTTCCTCAAACTCGTGCAGAGAAAACCTCATTGACCAACAAGCAACCAAGACCCATATCTCATACTTCTTTCTAGTCGCTAGCTGATGCGCCGATAATTATTGTACATGCCTCCCTGTAAACGTGTAGTTGGAGTCAGCGAGCTTCAGAAAAACCCCCAGGCAAGAGTTCTCCTTTATGTCTATGTATGCATCTTCACCAATACCCTTGATCATATTACTAATTTAATTCAGATGGCAATAGTGGTTTATGCTTTGGTTCTTTATCACTACAAGACCGTGTTTGAAAATCTTCTCCGGGTACTCCTTGGCCTCAGTCACACCTGTTAATGAGAACATACGATAAACAGTCAAAATCAACTCTATCAAAGGTAACCTAACTCTACTAACAATAACCCAACTCTGCCAAAATAAACCCAACACTACCAAACTTAAGACTAACTCTACTAAACTATAATCATCTATACTAAACTTCAGCCTAACTCTACTAAACTATAACCCTTCTCCGCCAACAGTTACGCTACTTTTACACACTATAGCTTATCTCTACCAAACTTTAGCCTAACTTTACTAAACTATAACCCATCTCCACCAACAGTTACCCCACTTTACCACACTATAGCCTATCTCTACCAAACTTTAGCCTAACTTTACTAACTATAACCTATCTCCGCCAACATTTACCCAACTTGCTTCAACTATACCACATTAACTTAGATCCGGAACAAACCCTTTTCCAAATCGTTGCCGCGAAGAAGAAGACGGCGAACAAACAGAGAAGACGGCGAAGGTGACGAATGTGTCACACCATAAACCCAAAAACCCAGATTTCCAAATCGTGGCCGCGAAGAATCCCAAACCCAGAATCCCAAATCGTGGCCGCGAAGAAGAAGAAGAATAGAAAAGAAGAGAAAAGAAAAGAAGAGAAGAGAAGAGAAAAGACTTACTTTCTTGTCGACGGCGAAGACAGCGAAGCCGGCAAAACCACACCGACGAACAAAAGAGAAGAAGAAAAAAAAAAAAAAACGAAGAAGAAGAAATGGCAAAATGGAAAAGAAAACAAAAGATTTATTTTTCTTTTTCATTTTTTTCTGACATTTTTTTTATTGTAAATGTGCAATATAATTACACCATTTACTTCATTTTTTCTATAAACAAAAACTATTTCTCTCATTTCTTTAAACTTTTGTTTTATTTGAGCAATTCTTTCTTTTTAATTTGCCAGAGCTCAGTACTATAAAATCATCAAGTGTCATCAGCTGATGTGAACCTAAAACAGCGGTCGAATCAGAACCGTTGATCTAAACAATCACAACATGGCTTCACTCACGTAACTGGGCCCCACGTTCCCACCACTTCTCTCTTTTCAGACCTAAAAAAACTAAGAGAAGCCTTAAACCCTCCGAATCTCCAAACATAAACTCACTCTCTTCTCTCCTTCTCCGCCTCCATTTTACCCAAACACCATATCTAATCCTCTCTCTCTCGGTTCCCTTCCTTACCCAAAACACCAATTCGAGAGAGAGAGTGTAAGTTACAAACTTTTTGAATTCCTGACTCCATAACCAGATCAGATCCATAATTCAAAGATGCAGCAACCAATCAACAACGGTTCAGATTCAACGTTACCAACTTCAGCCACAACAACACCACCGTTGCAACAATCAACTCCTCCTCCTTCACAGCAACAACAACAATGGCAACAACAACAACAATGGATGGCTGCTATGCAGTATCCTGCAGCTGCTATGGCTATGATGCAACAACAACAAATGATGATGTATCCTCATCAATATGCTCCTTATAATCAAGCTGCTGCTGCTGCTGCTTATCAGCAACATCCTCAGTTTCAATATGCTGCTGCTTATCAACAACAACATCATCATCAGAATCAGCAGAAGCAACAACAACAGTCTCGTGGTGGAGATGATGTGAAAACTCTTTGGGTTGGTGATCTTCTTCATTGGATGGATGAGACTTATCTCCATACTTGCTTCTCTCACACCAACGAGGTATGTATCTCTAATCTCTAGTTCTTGTTCTTAATCTGTTGTGATAATACTTGATTTGGTTTTGTGATTTTAGATCATGATTGTTAGAGTAATTGTCAAGTATTATTGTGTGGAATCTTTTTTTCTTTTTCTCTGACATGGAAAGTGATTTATGTATTATCCCTTTGTAGATCCGTGACTTTTTTTCGATTATTGGAAAGATTCGTTATAGTGAATTCTTGGCAGGTTTCTCAATTTTTGATTGGGTTTAAGATCTATATTCTGTAGAAGCCAAATAGTTGTTGACATTTTGGGTAATGGAGAACTTATGTTGACCTGAAAAAGGACAACTTGTAAAGTTCATGTCATAAGGCAAGAAAAGTACCTTGCCACTTGTAGTAATGGGAAAAAGAAATACTTCAAATTTGTCACGAGATCTGTTCTGTTCGATCTTATTTTCTACCATTAATTTTTTGTTTTTGTTTCTTTCCCTTTTTGCTTATTCTTAGTGGTGTCTTGTTTTGTGATCTGTAGGTTTCTTCTGTGAAAGTTATACGCAACAAGCAAACATGTCAATCTGAAGGCTATGGGTTTGTTGAGTTTCTTTCACGTTCTGCAGCTGAGGAAGCTCTTCAGAGCTTTAGTGGTGTAACCATGCCGAATGCAGAACAGCCTTTCCGTTTAAACTGGGCATCTTTCAGTACTGGTGAGAAAAGAGCATCAGAAAATGGTCCAGATCTATCCATATTTGTTGGAGATTTGGCTCCTGATGTGAGTGATGCTGTATTGCTTGAGACTTTTGCTGGTCGATATCCATCTGTCAAAGGAGCTAAAGTTGTGATTGACTCTAACACGGGACGTTCCAAAGGTTACGGATTTGTAAGGTTTGGTGATGAGAATGAGAGATCAAGGGCTATGACAGAAATGAATGGTGCTTTCTGTTCAAGCAGGCAAATGCGTGTTGGTATTGCAACCCCGAAAAGGGCTGCAGCTTATGGCCAACAAAATGGTTCACAAGGTTAGTGATCATATAATCTTTGTTTCTTTTTAGTGAATGCAAGTGGCTTTGTTTTCTGTATCCGTTAGTTGTTTGTATCAAACACTCTCTGGAGTAGTAAAGTATGAGTTTTAAACTTGTCTTGATGCTTTCAACATAGTTTTTGAAGTGAATTGTAATGTTTTCATTGGATTAGCTCTGACACTGGCTGGTGGACATGGAGGAAATGGTTCCATGGCTAATGGTTCACTCTCTGATGGGGAATCAAATAATTCAACAGTGAGTTTCTCCTAGTTGTTCCTCTGCTAACAACAATATACCTCACTGCGTATTCTCCTTTTGTGATATTGCAGATTTTTGTTGGTGGCCTTGACGCTGATGTCACTGAAGAAGACCTCATGCAACCTTTTTCCCAATTTGGTGAGGTTGTTTCCGTGAAGATCCCAGTTGGAAAAGGATGTGGATTTGTCCAATTTTCCAACAGGTACTAACTAGTTCTGTGCTTCTCACATTATGCATCCAGTAATGCAGGGTTTGCTCTGTCATCATGAGCAGTACCTTAGGTCAGTATTTGTATAATGTGATGTGCTCTTTATTTTGACAGGCAGAGTGCTGAAGAAGCTATCGGGAACTTGAACGGGACAATCATCGGGAAAAACACTGTCCGGCTTTCATGGGGAAGAAGCCCCAACAAACAGGTACTAAGTTGAATTAATGTGTTGTATATAAATGGAACCTTACAAGCATGTCCATTGTTATATCTTCAAGGTCAAACTTATTTTTTGACTTCGTTTGGGACATTTTACTTTTCTGTCTCCATCTAATGGATAAAGATATGAAAAATCTTTAAAACCAAAGTCAGTGGTTGACAATAGGTAGTAGGTGAATTGCGGGCCATAAATATCTAGTGGAATTTAGCACCTTCCCATGGTTTTGGTTGACTTTTTGATTGGCAAATGCTACAAGTCTAATGCTTGTCTCCTTGGCCCACTTTATCTCCCTGATCCTTATCTAGTCTGAAATGATTATGTTTCTTATGATTTGAGATGGTGTCTTAAGTCTCTATTACTTTTTATAATCTGTTGACTACTTAACTTTATATCTACAAGAATGTCTTAGTCTCTTACTGTCCAACATTTACGCTAATCTTTGCTCAATCAACTATTTCTGGCTTCTGCATTCATCATTGAGTATATAAAGTCTATCTGCGTTACTGACTCGGTAGCTCTCACCTGCAATGATCTGCTAAAGGTTATATACTATTCACTTATGTTGTTCAACTTTCAAATTTATAAATGACAGTGGAGAGGTGAATCTGGCAATCAATGGAACGGAGGGTACTCAAGAGGAGGACAAGGTTACAACAACGGATATGCTAATCAGGACTCAAACATGTACGCTACTACAGCTGGTGCTGTTCCAGGAGCTTCTTAAAAGTGTTGGTATGTCTCTGTCATCAAAAAAGACCAGTAAGTCCTGGACTTACGAGAATTGGGTTATAAACAAGCCATTGGATGATCAAAGTGATCCAAAGATAGTTTGTTGGTTCAGAGGTTAGCTCGCACCATCGAAACTTAAACCTCTAGTGTCACAAAGAGGGTTTTGTATCCTGGATTTGAATCTTGCTTATCTTGCTGTCTCAGTCTCTGTCAAAATTTTGAGGTTGTCTAAAACTTGAATTTTTATTTTCAGTTTTTTAAGTTTATTTGTCATGTTACTGAGACTTCCTCAAAGTCAGAGTTTGGTCCACAATAAGTAAATTCCAAAATCGTTTGGATCATCTACTAATTGCAGTGCTTCGATAGTTTTTACATTTTCGTAATTTAGGAGGTTGATTCATGATACTACAGAAATTTATTTTACAAAAACATGATAATCACAGAAAATTATTAAATTCATTCACTGCAAAATGATAATTTGTAAGAATGTTAGATCTTCGTATCTTTCGGAAATCTTCAAGTAAAATTGAATAAACTTTGTACAACAAAGAGGAATCTGACTTGATAGGAACAACAGTTAGAAGAACAAGCCTAATCCTCTGAGAAGTACCAGAGTTTTTGATTAGACATTAGATAGGAATAACCGATATAACCGTCTCAACGTGATTAATCATCACTCTTCTCTGCTTAAGCCTCCCTTTTACAGAGTGGTGCATTAAAACGGTCTATTGTAAAGACCAAGCAATGGTTTTTCTCTATCTTCAACTCGTTTCCTAGCAGCTTCTCTTGCCCTCAATGCAGCCTTCTCTTCTGCAGATACTTTCTTTGGTTTCTCATCTTGTCTCTTTCTCTTATTGTTGCCAACTTCAACAGCTGAAGCAGCTCCTTTCACCGCTCTTTTTGGGTTTAAAGAAGCTGAGACAAGACGCCCGGGTGGTTTCACCACACTTGGTCCAGCTCCTGAAGAAGCTATAGGCTTTTTAACCAGCGGTACCTTGGTTCCGGATGACTTTTTAACCGCAGCATATGCCTCGTCTTGTGTCACCCAATGTCCTGTTTCATAATCCGTGTAAGCCCAAACAAGAAATCGTACACAATTCTGCTCAAAAGGATATAAAGAAACAAACATGATATTCCTAACTTACTGTTTGACAAAAAGTATAAAATAAAAAAAATATCAGAACTTACCTATTGAGTCACTGTAATAGAATCCAGACTGTGAATCATAGTGCAGACCACTGCTTTGGCTGTAATAATAGCCCGAAGCACTGTCGAGTACCCAATCTGCCATAACAATATCATTAGTAAATGAAATGAAAACATATCTATGAATGAAGAGGCTAAGAAGCCAATCAAAATGGTGAAAGAACCTGAGAGTGACTCAAAAGAGGGAACCGTTTTGCTCTCTGGTGATGATTCTCTATAGAGTTATAGGCATTAAAACTTATAAGTCAAAGTCTTTTGCACAGATGGGTAAAGCTGACAATAGAAGAATCAGACACTGCTTGGTTTGTTCATACTTACAGTCAATGAAAGCATAAATCCAATTTCATAATTTACAAAAACATTTTTCATGATTAGCCATCGGACTTAGCTCTAAGAGCTCAAGTATGTAATTCTCTAACAAACAGATCCAAAGCTAAGCAACAATCCTGACAATAACTATGTCGAATAACAAACATACCAATGAAACCAGATAATAGGAAAAGCAATCATAAGAATCAAAAAGAGATACTTACCGGTTGTACCATCCTCTGGTGCACCATTCGCTTTTGCTACTTTCTGAGCAGTTGCTATATCATTCTGGTAGCTACGAGTTGCTTTCTGCAATAATTAGAAAACAGTGGTTTCAGAAATAAAGGACACAAAGGCATCATTGGCAAAGAAATAAGAATTAGTGTTTGATAAAATTGAACTAATAAACAATTATTACTCACTTCTTCGATCTGTTGCAGCAATTTTTCGTTTTTCTTGAGCTCTTTGTCTTTAGCAGCACTCTTCTCTCGCATATCAGAGAGCTTCTTATCGACACATTCCCGGTGACGTTTACCAAGCTCATGGTTTCTAATGCTTGTTGGGTTGTTCTGTATCCAGATCTTACAGAATTCGCACCATTTGTTCCCTTGACTTACCCAATACTGAAAAAAAGAAACAAAAAAAACTCAAGAAAAATTTCAATTACGAAACAAGAGACACCTACAGACGAGCAAGGATTTCGAAAAAGACCGATGATTTGAACAGTTTTGGTAAAAGGGTTTCGCAATTCCAATAGATTCGTATGAGAACAGCAGAGAACAAATGCAAATTTGATTTACCTCAGTCATGGTTGTCGATCAGAGAGATGTAGATTGAAGCCAAGCTTAAGTTCACAACACTAAGTTTCCGGAACTAAAACAACAACTTTTAATCAGAATAAAAGGAATCAACTGAAGAAAAAAATTATCGAGAGAGAGCGAGAGATTAGGAACCCTAATTCCTCAAATTCGAATCGAAAACTCTTGAGAGGAGAAGAGAGAAGATTGTAAAGTTGGGAAATTGTTCGATTTAATTGTTTTCCATCAATCGAACCGGTTTTCACCGGTTAAGCCGACTCAAATCTCACAAATTAAAGTACACTAAACCGAATCAGATCTCATAAAGTACACTAAACCGACTTAGATCTCACAAACAAGTATAACTTGCAAACCGTTATAAACCAAGCTCTCGAAGAACTTGAAGCCTGTTATTTGCTGATTATACAATCTTTGGGAACGAAGAGAATCAGAGATACAAAAAAGTTGTATATTTTTTGGAAGTAAGAGAGAATGATTAAATTCTCACTTTGGTTTTGTCTTGACTTCAAGTCACTGTAATTACTATTTCATTACAAAAATAATCGTAGAATTATTCTTATAGGAGAACATTTCCTTTTACTGTCCTGACTAACTATTACATTTCCAATTTTGATCCAAGAATGGCAACAACTTTTGACATTCTCTTGTATGGATCTCGCTTTCACTTTCTCATGTTGTTTCATTACTTTCATCTTGTAGTTTTGACCGAGGGTCGAACAGTGACTCCATGTAATAGTTTAACAAACCCAAAGAAGCTCAGTTTCCCATCTGTGTGTCTGATCCAATCATGTAAAATCGAATGTACGGGTACAGATGGTCCAACACCAAGTTCCTGCAAACTCATAACATATCAGCTTTAAGAGGGTAATGCGTTTTTTGACATTGTTGTAGTATAAGTTGAAGAAAAACTTAAAACTTACAGAGGCAAGTTCTTCAATGACAATAGCTCGATTTCCATTCTTGTCGAAAAGCTCATATGCATCTCGAATGCTGTGTTCCCAACAATCAAGTGACTCGTGCTGATGAACATTTATGGCAGCTGCACAAAACTCTTCGAAATCCATTCCTCTGTATTGAAGCCCATTTAGCTGAAAAAGCCAGCATGAAGGGGCATCAACTCCAAACGGTTAAAAATATCTAACAAAATCCAAGAGACCACATAAATGGTTATTACCAAAGCAAGAAACTCTGGTATCCGATGTTCTTTCATTGCTTCTGTTGCATTGCTTGCAAGTGCCTGTCCAAACAGCAAAAAATTGCAGTCAGTATTTAATTACTACAGTGATTTTTGTGTCAACATAAGAGAAGTTAAGTGTCACAAACCAATCTAATGTTATCCAATGTGATTAGGCCATCTTTGTTTGGTGCGAGGAGAGAAAACTGAGTTTTCAGGTAAAGAATTTCATCTGTTGTTAATGTCTTTGACAGCGCCTGTAGAAAGAAGAAAGCACATAGTAGTGAGAACTGAGAAAATTGTTTTCAATGTTCATTTAGACACTTCAAATATGTATCTAAAAGACTAAAACAACATACCCTCAAAGCAACTTTGCGTAATGAAGAAGACCGCAAATACGCCTTTATCTGTTTAAATATTAAGACATCTACAGGAATATTCATGTCCTTAGTATAATCCCGGATCCAAGGATGCACTGAGAAAAGAGAAAAGGAACTGGATTTGGTGATTTATGACAACCAAAAGATAGAAGACTTAAATCTATAAAGAGCTGTAAAATCTAAAATATACTGACTCAAGGCTTGGGAGGCTGACATTCTTCTTCTGGGATCCTTAAACAATAACCGCTTAACAAAGTCTTTAGCCTCAGAAGACAAAAAGGGCCAAGGTTGTTCATCGAAACTTGGGTCAGCTTTAAGAACTGCTCTGAAAATTCCGGATTCAGTTCTTGCCCAAAATGGACGGCTACCACATAATAGAATGTATGCTATGACTCCAATGCTCCATACATCCGCTTCTGTGGTATATGATCTGTGTAAAACTTCAGGAGCTACATAGTACGCACTTCCCACTATATCATTGAGTCTTTCATCTTTCAAAATAAAGGACACAAAACACTGTTTAGTCACCTAACCATAGGAAAAAGCATTAAAGAAATGATAACAGTGAAATGTATGATGATGAACCTGGTCTCACAAAGTCTGATAAGCCAAAGTCTATGGCTTTAAGCTGAGAATTCTCCTCCTTAGTAGAGTACAAGAAGTTCTGATGACGAAGCAGCGATCAAAACACATTCCACACATAAAGTATGAGATAAATTTCCTTCCAGTTGATAAAAAATTGTGCCTCACCTCTGGTTTAAGGTCTCGATGAACAACTCCTTGGAGATGACAGAAAGCTACCACATTTAGGATTTGTATAATCACTGATTTTGCATCATTCTCTGGATACTTCCCTCCCCTATAACAAACATAGATGAAACTGTTCATAAAACCTAAACAATCATTAACCATAAGCATCAATAACTCTTTAATAGCACAAACCTTGCTAGTATTCTATCAAGAAGTTCACCACCTTCACAAAGCCTGCAAAATTTAACTACATTAATCCCAAAATTGAACTAAATCCAACATCAAACAAGGATCTGCAAAGATGATGAATGTTCAAATAACACTATTCTCTTACTCCATTGCGATGTACACGTTTAGATTATCCTCAAATGCATCATAGAATTGAACTAGATTTTTATGTCCAGATAAAGCCTGTAGAATTTTCACTTCCCTTCTCACATCTTCTATAGCAATTGCAGTTGTCATCTGCCCAAAAAGAACCAAACACATTCTAATTAAATCAACTAACACAACAATAGAGTATACAATCATTAATAGCAAGAGCCTAAACAAACAAAAGAGAATTACCTTAGATTTTGGGATGATTTTAACAGCAACAACTTGACCTTTAAGCTCTCCTTTCTTAAACTTAGCAGAACAAGTAAACCCAAAATGTCCTCTTCCAATTTCTTCTCCCAATTCTACTCTACTATGAAACTCCTTCGAAAAACCAAATCTTTTATCAAGCCCTAATTCCTCTTCCTCTTCTCGCGGCGGAATCTCCACCGTTTGCTGCGTCGCCGCCGCAGATAAAGCAGCCTCCTTTTTACTTCTCCTCCTCCGTAACGCAGCTCGTATGTGTTTCGCCGGAGACGGAGGATGAAACGCTCGTCGTAATTGACGAAGCGGCGTGTTGGTAACGCTCTTACTCTCTCCTCCTTCACCACCAACTTCACGGCTCTTATTGCGACGGTGACGAGCAGGGCTCGGTGTATAAAAAGGTAAGAAAGGAGAAGCCTTTACAGGATGGTTAGGGGTATTTTCCTCAATTAAGGGAAATTCGTTTCCCGGAGCAAAAGGGTTTGGTTTACCGGAGGAGGTGGAGGGTTTGGAGGTACAACCTCCCATTTTCCGGCGAAATGAAAAATAAAAGCTTAATTACAGTAATGCCATTCAAACTTGTGGTTTTTAGAGAGTGAAAGGTAAGTTTAAAGAGAGAGAAGAGATCACAGGAGAGAAGAGAGAAAGAGCGGAAGTGAAACTGATAGAATTGAATTTGAATCTGAAAATGGTGGAAGATAAACTGATGAAGTAGTAAATTGGTTGCTTTCGGCCACGTATTAATGACATTTAATTTTATTACTATGTTTTGAATATATATAATTCACGATCTGTTAGGTTTGTCTTGTTTGTTATATATGAGGATTATATTTTAAATTTTAGGATTAAATTAACCTAAAATTCATGACAATCTATAAAAATAGATTTAAAATAATTTTATTACAGATTTTTATATAAAAATTCAAATTCAATAGAAAAAACTCTAAAAATTAAAATTTAATTTAAAAAAATATCGATATAAATTCAGTTTCAGTTCGAGTATGGATTCGGTTTTCTAGGTACATATGTTTAGGACTCATTATGGTATATTGTCGAGTTCGGTTCATCTAATTCGGTATATTTATTCAGGTACTTTTATTTTTTGGACAGAGTCCAATTCGATATAGATCGAGTTCGTGTTCGAGTATTTTTATATAAAATTCAAAATTTAAAAAAAAATTATTAGAAAAAACTCTGAAAAACTAAAATTTGGTTTTTAATTTGGTTCTAATTCATGTTTGGTTCGGTTTGTAAGATATATAGATTTAAAATCTATTAGGATATTTTCTTGGGTCCGGTTCTTTTAATTCAGGTTGATTTTGGTTTGGTTTCAGACCTCTAACATAACATCTTGAAAATAATATTCAAAATATGATACGGATGATGACAAGTTTGAAAACCTAAATAATCACGGGTTGAAAAAATAGTCAAATTTATAGCATGGGTATAATCCTAATTTGTTTCGTTAAAAGAAGAGAAGTCTAACTTTTCAACGCTGGTGAGGTCATTAATGAAGTAACAAGTACCAGAGCCTTTGAATAATGAAAATATAGCTTATAATATTTATATAGTTGACTGTTGGTGGGTATAGTTAAGGGTAGTTAACTATGTAACCTTGTAGATGTATACTCCTACACTGGGTCTACACATACTCCTACACTGGGTCTACACATACTCCTACATCCCAAATTGGGTTGTATAGTTATGAATCCATTTACTGGTTGGTGATCTACACATTTTTAATAGGTACCAAATTTTAATACGTACCCATTGGTTACTAAATTTTAAGAACTGAATGAACGTAACCGAATCAAAACCGAACCGAATTTCAATAAGTACCTACACTACAACAAAAGGTTAGATTTGGGACGTTTTTTTGCAACGGATTTACAACACAGCTG